>BGPR01013570.1:0-18224 GCA_013235015.1 Araneus ventricosus | reverse complement strand
AAAAGAAAAATAATAAATGGTTTTAAAATGTTATTAGATGAACAATAAATCCTTTAGTTTTATTTTTTGTCATGGAGTTGTTTAATTTTAAAAGAAAGAATATCATTGCCATATTCCGGAGTCCCTCCCAAAAAAAACACGGTTTATGAAAATAAAAAAATACTTTAGATAATGTAAAATAAAGCGATTAATATTATAAAGTTTCAATAAATATAAATTCCTAACATCCTAGATAGTAAAGACGAGGAGAACATAAAGAAACTCTTTTTTCTCTTAGAATTTCCTAATCGTGATGGCTCTTAAAAGGATAACCATCTTAGAGGTTTAAGATTTGTATGTTTCAAATTCAATTCCATTAAATATCGGCTGTCTATGTGATCTTGGTGCATGTTAAATTTATTACTACTGTTCAGAGTGTACCACACTAGTGTGAGATACTCGTAAATGGGTGAGGTTTATACTTAGTCGTTTCCATCTGAATTCTATACAGATGTTCTAAAGCAGCCCAAATAGCCCTAAATTAACTCCATAACAGTACTATATTAATTTACCATATAAAAAATTACTGATTCCGTTTATCAGAGTTTTCTTTAGTGAACTATTACCTAATTCAATGAATGGAAATAAATGATACAAAATTAGTTTCGATTTCAAGGCATCTCTAATTTCATAAACATGAATCATACTCTAATACTCAAGACTTTTTCATGTTTTAAAAATTTTCTTTAGTGTGAAATGATAATACTATGAAATTTTCTTTCAAACTCCATGTTAGATTTTCAAAAATTAATCTTACTTTTTTGGGAAACATCACACTAAGAGATTCGGGATTGTGTTCTAATTTTTCTTTCATTTGTACATATGTGTGACTTAGAAGTGAAGTGAATCAATTTCTAAATCTAATAAAGAAAACGCCACATCTAATATATTTCCGAAAGCGAAATACGCTTCGTACAACTGACAAAAATATAAATGTTCTTCATTTTGTAACTTATCTTCGAAATCATAACTGACATTTGCACAATTTTTTAAAAATAATAATGCTCTTAATTTATTTTTAATCTCTACTTTATTGACTCAAATAATTATGCATAGTATCATTTCCAAAATTTTCATTTTCTTAGATGATATCTGATGCTAAAACAAAGTAAAGATTTTACTATATCCGTCGATTTGTATTCCAGACACGAAATGTTTTTCATTAATGTCGATAGAAACAAAATAATGAGTTTTTAAATACAATTTTAATATTTTTATTCCTTAAATTTCGTATCCTGATCGGATATTTACTTAATGCTCTTTTATCGTCGTTTTTCATTCAAAAGTCAGTAAATCCACAAAATTATTTTTGACAGACTGCTCCAGTCAGTTAGAAATTCCAGTTAATTATTTCGTGACATAAACTTGTTATATAAGCATCAATAAACAAAATGTAAGGGCTATAAGTCCCAAAATAATTTTTAAAATTTATCATAACGACTCAAAATTAATTAAGTTTAAATGGACTATATCTCCATTAAAACTTTTGTGTTTACTGACTTTTGTTTGAACGACGAGGATATAATTCATTCAAAAGGAATCAAATCAATGAAAAAGATCCAAATGCACACAGAAGAATTGTAGATTATTCAATATACATTTTTAAATGATGGAAATAATGACAGTAGATGAGTATACATGAAAATTATAGCAGTTTTGCACTTTTTAAAATTGGACTCTCCTTCAAAGTCAATTCTTTCTTTTAGGAATTATTACACGTAAAATAAAGCATTTAAGCATGAAATATTAAGCATTCCGTAAAAGTATAGAAAGGATTGAAGAATTATTAGCATTTTCAAATCTCCAAATATATATGTTTTACAAAATGTTACTCAAAATTGCCATAATCCTCTATAGTTTAATAAAAAATATTTTTATACAGCAATTTAACTATTTAAAATATTACTTGTATGCTAAATTGTTAATGCTCGTATTTTTACTGTTTATATTCATTCGTAAATGAATTATTATACAATTTAGAGGATAATGATAACTCTCTTTTCATAAATTGGAAAAAAATCTCTGAAAAGAAATGTGTTATTTTCAAATAAAATAACACGTAAGTCTTCAGAAAATAAAATAAAATAAATATCTCAATCAATACTGTTTGAAACATCAAGTCAATTAATTCTTGTAACTTACTTTTTATTCTTTTTCTTTAATTTATTAACAGTCCTTAATATTCAAAATATTTCAAATAAATTAGTAATCTGTTATTACTGCATTCCTTATAACTTATAAATATGCACTATTTCAAGCCTTTATGAAATATCTCATATATAATATATTATAGATTTATTCTTAAATCACTTTCAGAACCACTACCTCGAAATGTATACAACTAAGCTCATTCATTTAAAGCCTTTTCCTTTATTTAAAATTTACGCAATGCAGACTTATCCCTTACAATTCTTTTTAATTTGGGATCAGCACAATTCTCTCCACCTGTATGTTTGTTTCTTTATACTTTTTGGAGAAAGCAATAAATTAAATTTACTTCTTTATACCTCTTATTTCTATTTCCCTTTTCCGTGGCATCCCATTTATTTTCTGAGTACATTTTATTCACTTTAAAGAATTGCGTTTGCTTTTTCTCTGTAAAAAATATCCATTTGCAAACAATGCTTACCTATGGAATACATATAATTTCGTCTAGAATTTCGTTTGAAAAAATGCATACATTTCAAAAGTGATAAAAGATAAATTGCAGGTTGCTTAATTAAAGGTGTAAAAGATTTGGAAATATCTTCTAAATCTAATGCAAAAAGTGCAAATGCATGCATATATAAAGCATAATATTCTCTGGTAAAAAAATAGTAACTTTATATTAGTTTTAAGTTGTTTACTCAGCCCTAAGCAAACACGAATGCTTAGCTATGTAATCAGATGTATTACGAGAGTTTAATGCTTGTTGTGTTAAAACATTTAATCGCTTAATGGGGCATATTTTTAAATATTCATTTCTACCTGCATACTTATATAAACAGGAAATTAAAATTAAAAATTATATATTATAACACTTGTATTTGTATTTAAAATATAAATCAGCTTTCAGACAGTTAAATTATATTGTAATGTATTTTAGCATAGCAAGAAGAATCGTGGAGCCTTCTTTATCAAAAATAATATGTTTGTCGGACGTCTTCCACGGCACAAACATGTAAAACAAACACATACACTTACACCACAAACGTTACATCACTTACTGACACCGAATTCCATGTTAATGACAATTATTCTTCTCCGTTGCTAGGCAACGTTAGCAAAAGACAAATATATCGTTGCCACTTTAATTTTATAAACTTTTGAAAAAAATTATTGCCAAATGATTTTTTTAAATTAATTTATTTTCCTGCCAAACGATATTTATAAATTTCTTTTATGGTCAAACGATTTTTTTAATTAATTTATTTTCTTGCCAAACGATATTTATAAATTTCTTTTATGGTCAAACGATTTTTTTATATAATTAATTTCTTTTCTTTAAATATTTTAATAATTCTACAAATATATAATTTTTTATTCGTTACGAATATTACAATATATGGAAGGATCAGAGGGAAAGTGGAGCAAGTCCATGAGATTTATTTCCGAGATAACAGACCTCAAAGTTGATTAGCTGTATTTAAAATAAAAATGGATTCCTTAATGTTCTTGCTCCCTGGTGGATATTAATTGAACAATGAATATGAACCATTATTACACAGAGAATATAGCATTTCTGCACTACCATTGCAGTGTTAATGGTAAATGGGCAGAAGATCGGCATGGTGCATTCTACCTCTGAACCATCCATATATATTATATTATTAATGAATAAAGAAAATAAATAGTGAACACCCATATCAAATATTGGGGGGAAAACTTGAAAACTTCTATTTAAAATGCAACCAAATGCAATTAAAATATCTTCAGTTATTCTTAATTCAGCCTTTTCCTTCTTTTCTGCACGATATAACTGCTTTATTACAGGCACATTTTTAAGTAAATTTGTAACAGACACAGATGTTTCAAAAGTATAGAGCAAGTGTAATTACTAGTTAATTAGTTAATATTAACGTAAAAATAATTAATAGTTAATATAAAATGGGCAAAACATGGACGTGGTTCGAATTAACTCTGAGCACTCAATATTTGATTATCTAGAATATTTTACAATGATCTTTTTAAAAAAATTAAAAACCCTAAAACGACTAAAGTAAATGAATTGAGGTAGGACATTTAAATGAAACAGAAGCTTTGCAATTTATCTTTATTATGCTAGTGTGCACCGGGCCTGCGAAAATTTATTACAGAAAATTCACCCCTGAACGAAAAAACTCCAGATTCACAGTAGCTGCATTCAAGGTCATTTACTTGCTGACCACAGGTATTTCAAGAATTTCCCCTCATTTGTTATCTCAGAAAACAGAAAGTCGGGCCTACGAACCCCAATGCTCGCTCATGTTTCTGTGCAGGGCGGCTATTTATTGCTGTTAGAACTACAAATACGAGAAGTAACGATAAGCAAAGCTTTTAGCTGAAAATAAACTAATTGCGAAACGGTTAACGAAGAAAATTAAGAAATTGTTGCTGTTGAATTAGTTGGAGATCATATGTCGAATTCTGAAAAGGAATTAAATAATGCTTGGGATATTTGTGAGTCCACCGATTATTTAGAAGAAGGATGGAGTTAAAAATTGGTGTAGTAAACGGTAATTTAGGTGGAATTAACAAGATGGTGTAAAATGGAACCTCGCAAAAATATGAGACCTTTTTGCACACAACATCGTTATACAACTACCCGAAAACTTTGGTGAAGCAAAAGTTGTATACCGGTTTAAAAGTCTTGGAAATGCTTATCGATTAGACATATGATGCATTAATACTTATATCCAGGAGAATACGGGTAATTTTGGACGGGAAAGCTAGCATTTTCATAAATACCTTGGAAATGCAAACATTCCTCAATTTTCTTCAATTTAATACGCTCCCTAGAAGAGATTTATCTGAAAATTATTTCATTATTATTTCAAATTCCGTGCAGTAGTACAAAAAATGTTTCCTTTTAAAGTAAATACAATTTTCTGCGCATTTTGTTGAAACAACAGGAGCCAGGGAGACCAGTTGCGCGTCCTCTAGTTAGTGTAAGGAACGCGCGTCCTCGCTAGTTAATGAAAAGTTGATGATGAGTATGGAAAATATTTCAGGAATTTAAGTCATTCGCTAATCAAACTAAATAATTATAGAATAGTGCATCCTCATTCTCATTCTAATTTTATTATTTTTATACAATTTTTCATAAAACGTTTGAGAATAAATAGTCTAAAAGCTTTCAATTCTAAAAGCATTGGAAAATGTACTTTGTAACATTTAATCATTTGCAGCAATCATTGCATTAGTTGTTTTTGACTTACTATATCAAAATACCACTGTTTTCGCAACGTAAAGAAAATTCAAGGTGTCATTTGTTTTCATAAAGCAATTAATGATGGGTTACATAACATTTTATGCCAAAAATGTTGAAATATTTCTTTAGTCAATCGCTATGGCATAAAGTTTTTTGGCGGTTCAAACATTTCAATCATAATTAACCTAATATTCATCTTATATAATGAACGTTTTTGAAAATAAAAATAGAGACAAAATAATAAAACAAATAAAAATACTGACAAAATAGGTAATACTATAGCAAAATAAGTAGATTAGTTTTATTGAAAGTCTAAATTTCAAGCGTATGTAGCTTTATTTTGCTTTTAAAAACCTTAGTGAATTAAGAAAGCAATAGCGCTTCTTCAGTTTCTTTTGAATAAATGATCTTCATAGATCTATTTTTAGAAAACAAAAAAATGACCATTCGATTTTGCGGGACTTAAATGTCTGACCAATATAATAATCCTTCCGAGATCGTTTGATCTTTTGGACTTACTCTCTTTTGTGAGATCCTCTAAGGGGGATTTTATTATTGACCAAGTCCCTCAGCCAAATTGCAATCTACGTTTTCATTGTACTTCAGTACTCTGAGGAGGTATTTATCGTTATTCCCCCCTTGTTTGAGTTAAAAGATGACCAAATATTTTTCTTTTCAGTCCACTGGCTCCCTTCAAAAGCATCTATCTGCTTCGGGATGTAAGTGGATTTTCGCTCTGTATTTATTCAACTAATGCTTACAGTTCGATCAATACAGTTCCTTCTCTACCGGATTCATTATTTTACATTTTGCAACTGTCGGTTGCAAACAACAGTAAGGCAATATTCGAAAAATAGTTTTCTGTCGGTTTTATATTGAAGATATTTAAAGTTTTCTCTCAGAATATAGAAAGTCTGTTTATTTCGATTAATGATGATTAAAAATAAGCATTATTTTTGTCATGGAAGAAATAAAAATGTGTATTTCTAATCAAAATGGCTATAAAAGATTATTGTTTTTATTTGATGGATTAGAATAATATGTTTTAAATGAAGTAAAATTTCATAATTTGATTCTTTGTAATAATATTAAAGTTTATTGTTTATGTTTTACTTGAAGGATCGTAATGTATAAATATATTTCTACCGAAAATGGAATTAAAGAGGAATCTGCAGAATTCTTTTATAATGAAGTATGATGAAAAATCTAATGATTCCTTTATAATGAAGTATGATGAAGAATCTAATGATTCCTTTGTAATGAAGTATGATGAAGAATCTAATGATTCCTTTATAATGAAGTATGATGAGGAATCTAATGATTCCTTTATAATGAAGTATGATGAAGAATCTAATGATTCCTTTATAATGAAGTACGATGAAGAATCTAATGATTCCTTTATAATGAAGTATGATGAAGATTCTAATGAACCCTTTATAAAGAAGTATGATAGACGCTATAGTTTTAAAATTATATTCCTTTTTGGGACAGATTTCTATTTTAAGTGTGTGTGAGCGTCTCTGTAATAAAAGAAAAAGGACAATAGAAACCGTTAAGGTATGAGACAAGGTGTGAAAAGCGATTTTCAAAGAAAAATTCAAAACATTTTTATGACCTAAAAATAAAGCCACAACTTTCAAGATTCAAAACAGTCTGTGTTTTCATTCTTATTCCTTGATATTTATTTGAACTAATGTGTTATTATATATTTCAAATGCGTTTTTTGAAAAATGAAAATTCACTAAAATTGGTCCACGAAAAACGTGATATATCCTAAACAATTCATTGAAATTTGGTACACATGTGCCAAAACTCTTTGAGGGTGTAACAGATCGCAGATTTTATGATAGCTTTATTTAGTCAAGTTTTACAGTCACTTTCAGTTCGAAACATAGAATAATTTTGTCGAAAAATCAATGCCGCCAACTTTTAATGTTCATAAAATATTTATTTATCAAAATAAATTTTATCTTGTATCTTGGGGTCTATTACATTCTAGATAGTTTGAGAAGTACGCATGCGAAATTAAAATTAAATTTATCCCATATTTTTTCCATTATGCTGTTTTCCTTAACATCAAAAGTTTTATTAAAATTTTTGAAAAAAAATTATTTTTTCAAAAACTCTTGATGATATATGAATTTTTATTTCTAATTGTGACTATGTAAACAGATTTTGTTATTTAGCTCTGTAAATCTTTTCTGTTCATGCTTTTTAAAAAAATTTCTCCGAACCTAGTCGGGTGCCTTAATTTCTAATGAATGTGCTTCAGAAGCTAAAAGCATGTTTCTCGTTCCAGACCATGAATTTGTTTACCATGATCCATCAATGGAAAAGTCTAATGGCATCTACCGAAATCAACAAGGCCGGAAACTTGTCGGATGACAAAAGCTGTGCCGACCTGAAATAAGGACCACTCTTATGTAAAAGGTAAGCTCCTCTCCAAAAAAAGAATAATCCTCAGTTTTCTTTTACGTAAGCTTTGCTCAAGTTTCTTTGTTTTGAAAGGTTTTACTTTAGTTTTTAAGAAGATATGGGAAAAGAAAGTTACTGGAAATAAACTTTTCTTCAGCTATGCTCAAATAATATACAATAACTTTCTTATTTTTTAGACGGCTAGGAAACTTTTAGAAATCTGCTTCATTTTTTTCCCTTACATGCATATTTAATTTATGGCTACAGAGTTTAGCTGTTGCTCCGGAACATTTTGTTTAATATTTAAAGAGTAACGAATAAATTCTTGATATATGGCTGGTATTACTTTATAATAAATAGGATTGCATTTCGATGGAAAGTATGTTTTAACCAACGTAGAGTTGGTATAATACAGTAAATGAACTCAGTTTGCAGTAGTTTGATATTCTTGCTATAGAATAAAACAACATGAAATGTACACTTTCTTATTGAAACTTTCCTTTCAGAAATAATGAGATGTGATGCCATACTTGCTTCCTTTCATTGAATTACTAACATAATAGCCCAGATCTCTCGGTAACGCTCTGACGTCCCCAACAATAAAACTCGCGCCATAGCACTGCGAGACATTAAACAGCATTATTTCATTGTTAGACAACCTAAATTTCAGTGATTTTAAATTTAAAAGATTAATTCTCGTTATAATTTCAAATTTAATAGCTCTAAAATAGTGAAATAAAACTTTATATCGATTGAGATAAAATTTATCTCGCTATGATCAGAAGTTCCCGAGAAATGTTAAATTATACTGATCATATATTTCAAATTAATTTCCATTTTTTAATAGAAAGTAGCAAATTACGTCAGTGGTATATCATGCGCGTGAGTTTAGACGACGACGCATCTAATTATTTTTATTTATCGTGATGATATAATTTGATAATATTTTTTGGCAACGTTAAAATTTACACAAAGGCATCTGAAGTACAAGAAAAATTGTTAAATAATGAAAAATGCTTCACACTGAATGTTGTTTACCAAGAGGTTTTCTGAATAAAGAAATATGTACATGATATGTAAATAAAAAAAATCTTTCCTGTCATAATACATATGTTTATTTTAAATAAATGATAAATATTTATCTCGCATATATATCTATTTAAACACGTCAGATTTGACGGGAAATCTCTCGAATGAAGAGGCAATTTGGACCCGTCATACCATGGTGGGTGAATTTCTAGTAATAGAATATTCTCCTGCAATCAGAGAAGATGTGTGTGTGTGAATATAAGTTTTGTTACTTAACAGAAAAATAATTAATCTTAAAACGTTTTTAATAATTTATTGAGTTGAATATGTCTTTAATATTGTCATGAATGTTTTTCGACTCGTTAATTTTATCTAGATATTTTGAAGTCCGTCAAATAATTTGCCAATTTTCATAGTTAACCCTTTCTAAGTCCGTGGTTAGTACACTTGCCACCACATTCATCAATTTTTAAGTTTTGGGTAAGCTCTCACCTACTTTTTCTAAGAAACAAAAGCCTTGATGTTCCAGTTTCTTATCTCAAGTCATAACGAAGAGTCTTGACTTGCTAATTAAGTGTTAATTAATTAAATTAGTTAACAAAATAATGTCATCCAATAAGCTAAATTAATTTCTTTTCTTAAATTAATTTCAATCCCAATGTTATTTTATTATACTACTACTGGGAAAAAATGGCCCTTTATAGGATTAAGACAGTGGGAAGATAAAACTAAAATAAATAGGAACTTAAAATGGATTTTTCTTTAAAATATTTTTTATCTTCCTTATTAAAAATATATTTAAATTTCAAAAATTCTTAAAAACACATTTGTAATTAAAAAAACGTAATTCTTCAGTCGCTACAGCACACTTCCATATTCAAAGACTCCTTGTTGATGGGCATAAAATTTCATTTACATTTCTAATTAATGATGATGGTAGCTTAGCGATATATAAATATATATCTTATCTAACATAATAGCTGAAAGCTGTCAGAACAACGTTAAGTATTGAAACTGGACTATAAAAGGTGTTACTCATGAAACCGTAGCTCCAAATAGGCGTTGTAACTTCATTGGATGGTGGATTCAGAATGAAACAGCTGAGCTTGATAAGCTATTCTAAATTATGGCGACATTACTCCGTTTTTTACTTCATTGTACGACGCATATAAAGCGAGCCCATAATGCCGATGCATATTCACTAGGCTGAGATTAGCTAGCCAGAAGATCCTGTACTTAGTTGGCATTACGAGCGCGATGTTTCATTAATGAAGCAAATGGCGTTCTTTCAGTGAATGTTTGATTTGAATATTAACGTTGCTTCATACAATATGTCTTGTTCTCCGTGTGAAAAAATAGCATTAAAAGCTTTTTTGAAGCTATATAATGTTTAAGACAGGGATGTAAAGAAAATTCAACAAATGAGATGGAAATTATTTTGTTGAATGGTGAATTTATCTCTTTAGACAGATAATTTGAACAGAATAATTTATCGTACTTGGGAACTTTTGGAGCAAATTAAAAGTAATTACTCATAAATGCTTGTGAAGAAATTGTTTTTATTAGTCTTGTAATGTAAAATCTAATTTTTCTAGTTGCATCTTTCGTCTTACCAAATGAGACATTTGCTTTCCGCAGACATTCACCACCTTCGTGTTGCTAAGCGGACTCTTCTTTAGACTTAAAATCTGTTTCTTCAGCCTTATCTTGATGAAAAAAAAACAATATATACTTAATCTCTGTTGTTATTAGGCTTTTTACTAAGCATATAAATGTAAAAATTATGAAACATTATCTTTATAAAAAAATATTTTTGTTTTCTTGTTTATTCGAAGAAAAAGTATTGTAATCGTCAAAATATTCGACATCGGAATTTGATGAATCTATACGTTCTAGATGTTTCCTAGTCTGAAAGGAAGAGTTTTGAAATAATGTCAGTCTGTGAACATTATAATTAGAAAACGCAACAATTTATACGGATAAAATGTGGTACGAGATAACTGTATAAGAGAATTGCAGACATCAATGAATTTTTGGACGACATTTGTCCACGAGAAGTCTGGTCTATGACCACTTATGTGCAATAACTCTAAAAGGCAATGAGATAGTTCGTGAACTTTTGTCGCATTTTGGACTCATGGAAGAGATCTAAAATGCATACTATCCATACATCATAATAATCGAGCAAAATATTTTCCAAGCCAAAATACATTACTCGAATCCTTCATCAACCGATCATCTATGTAATACAGATTTTTAAAGGAATTCAAATAATCCATTCTAATATAATGGATATCCAAACTCTAAGAGAGATGAGATACTTTAAACCTCTTAATGCTCCTCTTGGAGTATTAATATTTTAGACCTCTCAATACTCCTCTTGGAGTAATAAAGAGGTCTAAAATGCATACTCTCCATGCATCATAATAATCGAGCAAAATATTTTCCAAGTCAAAATACATTACTCGAATCCTTCGAATCCTCGACCGATCATCTATGTAATACATATTTTTAAAGGAATTCAAATAATCCATTCTAAAATAATGGATATCCAAACTCTAAGAGAGATGAGATACTTTAAACCTCTTAATACTCCTCTTGGAATATTAACATTTTAGATTTCTTAATACTACTCTTGGAGTATTAACATTTTAGACCTCTTAATACTCCTCTTGGAGTATTAACCGCTTAACTTACTATCCCGAGAATACTCGTGCATCGAATTATCGAAATTTTAGTCTTATAAACTAAAATTGAATCATTAATTAGCTTTATAATTTGACACAAAAAATATGTCGGATCCATAAGCATATTAATTATCCTATGCCTTCTTAGATGAATGAAAACGACAGCCCCTTTCCAAAACAGGACGGGTCATATTATTAGATAGCAAAGAAAATTATTAAGTTAAGTGGTTAAGAGGTCTAAAATGCATACTATTCAGCATATTACAAATTCAACAAACACACGCCATATTGTGTAATTATACGAGAATGCCGCGAAAAGAATAATTTCACTGGTTTCTGTGTGGTACAGTTGAGTCCCTTTACGTTAAGTTTAAAACCGTAAATTGATTAACCTCTTATTCCCCTAAAATGTGTTTACTTCAAATGTGTACATTTTTACATTTAGTCTAAGAGCTAGATAATTAAAGGTCAAGTATGTTGCAATGCAAAGCATGCAATTGATGTCACAGTGACATGGTAAATAACTTGAAGGCCATTGGACGTTTGTTGCACTGTGTTGAGACGTTACTTTATTTTTTTGCATCATGTTATTAAATCCATGATTGAAATGGCGCATCTGATATCCATCACTTATACATGAAATTATTCCATTATTATAAAAATATTTTATCAAATGCTGATGTTGATTAAAGGCTGCGACATTAAAAAATAGTTAATCTGAAAATAAAAAATAGAACCCTAACATAAATTTTATGTTAAAAATTGTTATGTTTATTAATATAAAATTGAAATTTGATCAAGGAGCACAGGACAGTTTAGTTTTAGGTCATTTCTTCCTTTTTTACTATAGAAATATTTCTCATAGTTTTTTATTTATTTAATTGTTTTAAATTCATCCTTATAATTATAAAAATTGCCTGTAATTCCCACAATAAAATATAATAATGCCACAATAAATATTTAGTCACAATATTTTTTTAAAGAATGATGAAATGGGCGAAGTGTATAAATTTTTAGTGAAAATTCAAAAATGCTTCCATCAGTTTCAAATTTTCACGATCATGACGGAAGTACTTAAAAAAATAATATTCATAAATTTACATTATTAGCCTTCCTTTGTTTCTGAATTCATTTGCGTCAGATAAAAAAATAAAAAATTGAGCCACGCCGTCGTTAAGAACGAGATAAAAGTAGAACTTAAAATTCCTCTCACAAAGAAGGGTTTATCACCGGAAAAGATTTCTGCGGCCGTAAGACGCTGAATGCTCAAAACAGTCACAGAACTTTGCTACTAAAGACATAAAGGACTTGAAAAATGTTATGTCAGGTGCTAAGCTATTCCAGCCGTCCCCCTTGGCCAAAGTTACAGTCTCGTGCAACCTGTGGACATCTGCTAAATTTATGTCCCTATTGGCTTTTGAGGAAATTTTTGGGAGACATCTTCCAGGAAGGGAGAAAAAAAATATCATACCAATTTTTTCCATACATGCTACTACGTTTCCTGTGAAATGTGTTGAGGCGTAAAATTTCGTTCTTTGTCGTTCTTTTATTACCGAATAAAAACTTTGTTTTTATAACTGCCTCAGAGCTTTACGACCTTGTCGAGTGCCAGTGTCATGTCTTAAAGCCAAAAAGCCACTGAGTGCCAGACATTTACAGGTTCCGTGTAGATTGCTGAGATGCACCTTCAATCACAATCTGGAGGAAGGAGGTAAAGCAAAAGAAATAAAATGATGGAGAGTTAGTAAGCCGTTCTTTTCTCCAGTGAGTGCCGGACGTGAGTTCAAACCAAATAAGTAAAACGCAGTAGAAAAACCGGATAACTGCATTTTTTATGACTTTGCTTTCATTTCTACTGAACGTTACGATTTAATTTATAGTATTACTCTTGTGACTGTCTTTGTTGGCTTTGTTGTGACAGTATGTCACAATGCTGGAAAAATGCAAGTGAATTTAATAAATCTTAAAACAAGAGAAGCCATGTGGGTTTTAAAAGATTTAACAACTGTTTTTGTATAAGGATGTTTTTGTACATTTCAGTTAATTTTCTTCCTCATATTTCTTCTAAATCTATTCGCAGCAAACAATTTTTGTATTGGGGCACTGTTATATATATATATAACACTGCCGTATATAATATTTCCATATTTTTTCTTTACATAAGATCCTACTCTGGTTAACACAATTTTTTTATAATTTCTTCATGGCTTCTGAAAACACGTCTGGTGTCACGGTCATCGTAAAGGCGGTAGCTCACTAGATGATATTTCGCCAGCATGGGAGAGCAAAGACTCTTCTCGGACCTTGGAACCGGTTTTATTACCACGGAAAGCGCCGATGGATCTTTTTCGTTTTGCTAAAAAGCTCCCATCGAAGTCCATAGTCACGAATAACTGAACCAATCAGGTTCGACTCGCCTGTGACGTCACTGAAAACTTAGGCGCGATTTTCGCGCTAGACAGAAGCCATTTCATAACGTGCTAACGCTATCACCATGGATGCCAAAAAGTATGTTTGGTCTGCAGAAAAAAAGATATTGATATATTTTATTCGAGAAAAGCCTGCTCTCTGGGATCCTATGCATATTAATTATTCTAAAAAGACTTTCAAGAAGTTATTGTACGAAAG
Organism: Araneus ventricosus; assembly: GCA_013235015.1. Lineage (NCBI taxonomy): Eukaryota > Metazoa > Arthropoda > Arachnida > Araneae > Araneidae > Araneus > Araneus ventricosus. The sequence goes on along the minus strand of BGPR01013570.1, from coordinate 4,037 downwards.
CGTTTGCAAGGGAATGGCTAGAAGATGGCCTGAAGACGCGGATGCAATTTTTTTATTGAAATAAAAGGTAGATGCTCCAGTTTTTGCTACATTAAGAGAAAATTTGAATTAGAATTTTCACAGCGGATGACTGGCTCAAGTTTTGAAAGTCGTACTGGCACTATTCTTTAGTAAATTTTATTGCCTGTTAATTAAAAAATCTTCCTCTTGAAAAAAATTATATTTTGAGTTATGAATGTTTAAATAATATCTCTTAATTTGTACGAATTTCGTCTACATAAATATCATACAATTTAACACGCATTTTACTGAATATTAAGCAAAAATAAAGCATTTTCATGCAGTATGTATTTCATTACATTTTCCTTCTTTATAAGCCAGTTTTTCGTTGCATATAAAATAGCTGAATATCAAATTTCTTACTTTTTAATCAATTTGTTGTCAAAGTTTTACATCATTTGTTTGAGATTTTGTCTTGTTTATATTTCATAAACATTCAGTAAATTTCTAATTCTTATATTATAGCTATATTAAGCAAAAATTAAATAAAATAGTATGATTCTTGGAAAAAATTAATGTACCTATTAGTTTGTATCTATGGATATTATGCATAAAGTAAGTCTTAAATGATATAAAATTTATTTAAAAAGAGGCTAGTACTGTCCCATAAAAGCATTTTCATAGATGACCAATCTTTTGTAAATGTTGAATCAGATGATTATGATCAGTCTTCCAGAAGCTACATTTTCACAAAAACCCAGGAGACTTTCAGTGGTACAGAAATCTTTTGGTGTGTAATTTGCCAAGTTTAATTTTAATTAATCTTGCATTATAAGTATGCATTGAAGTTTTGAATAAACAAATATGATGCATTCTATGTTTTATGCTATTAAAAAATGTACTACATTAACATTTTTTTTCAATTTATTTTTTGGTGGGGACCATTGAACCCTACAATGGTGCATTTTTTCACTTGTTACTTAAAAATAAATGTTAAAAAGTGTAGATAATTAATAGATTTAGAGTGAGTGTAATATAAATCTTAATATGTAGAGAATATGTATGCATTTTTTTCAAGCGAAAAAACAAAATAAATAAAACAGTTCTTTGAGAATAAACATTCAAAATTTACTAAAGTGGTCTATTGTACCCTGATCTCCCATATACATGGTGTATACACTTGTATATTTTTTTTAAAAGGGCTGAATTTATATGCAAATACTTAAAGCATCCCTTTAGGAAATAAAAAAACCCGCATAAGGCCTAAAGATAATTAATTTTAGAATTAACAGTTATTTCTGACAGTCTGACGATGAAAGATAGCAACACTTGTTGAGTACTAGATACATGTTCATGCATTTAATTTTCTTACAAGTCGCATGTTAAGGAAAAATGAACTAATAATATCGTAAATTGCTAAAGAAGTGTTTGTTTAAGGTGTAGGAATGCATCTTATTGGTTAATGTCAAATCAGTGGCTAATTTCTGGGCAAATAGATGACTTTTGTCCAAAACTGGTACAGTTTCCAAAAGTGGAGCATCTACCTTTTATGCTTTTATTTACTATGTATACATTTCTTTAGGCACTTTTTTGCCTTTTAACTGTGTTGATAAATTATATAAATAAAGCTGAAACACCTATTTTTTAGTATGCTGCAGAAATCAAAACAGTTGAAAATATTTTCTTAGAATTTTGTTCGCAAATACTATGCGTCGTCGGCACATTCACGATAGTTAATTCTTGACCGTTTTTAATTTTTTAGAAAGATTCAGACGCTGAGAGGATTTTTGTGAATTATAATATTTTATATACGTCATTTTTACATTAAAGATTTTTCTTCTCTTTTGTTCCTTCTGTTTTAAAATCACCCCCATCATCCATCACCACTAAAGCTGCCTCAGCGTAAACCAAAGTATTGGTATCCATGAAGACAAAAACAACAGCAACAAACGACAAGTGCGAAGTCCAACGCAGAAATTAAAGGACAGCGAAAATACAAACGCCGAAAAAAAACCTATTTGCATCGCCTATAAGGCAATTACACATTGCAACCGTCATCCCTTTTTGGGGGGTTGTCAGATCTCAACCCTTTCGGGACGGCCGCTCGCTGAAGGAAACGTGCCCACCGGCCTTGAGTTCGCAAGCGCGTTCTGTGCCCACCAGCCGAAGCATTTTCTCCCGCTAAGCCTAACACACATTAAAAGTGAGCGTTACATAATAATGCATAAAAAGTGTCCTTTACATAGAAATGAAACCATTTTTAAATATGCGGTAAACGATATCATATTCTAAATCATAAAAAAAAGTTTAATTAAAATACTTGATTTTTAATAATAAAAAATATATAGTGTATTTGCCTATAATTGAAAGTACCTAAATAAGCACTAGATTATTGATGTAAAATTCGAAAATATAGGAAAAAAAAATATTTGCATTCAATATTATAAAGTACTTCAAGAAAATAGTAATAATTAACTCTTCAAAGCCTTCTGAAAAATCTTCTATTTTAGGACTCCACTGACATGACGGAATTGGAATCGATATATTAGTACTATCCTCTTCTAATTCAGAATTTGAGGAGTCATAACTATATCTAAAGAATTCTAATAATTTATTGCTTTATCACTATTGTCGGAAAATCCATAGATTTGTCATCTAAAAATTTACATATTTCCTCCTCGGAAAATTAACGCGTTCTTTTAGCAATAACTACAAAAATAAAACAGAGAGGCATAAAAACCCTTGACTGAATATCTCCCATAAAATCCCAACCCAAGCGAGAGGAGAAACTAGAAACCAATCAGTCCAAAATGAGTTAAAGAGCTCTTTAACACATGCTTCTATTTACACTCGCCAGCACGTGTTTCTGTTTATACTCTCAAAAATCAAATAATTCTAATACAATGATTCACAGACACGTGGCCGACTACACTCTGACCTCGGGGAGAGAAATACTAATGCACGAGGCCAATCTTTTGAAAGAAACATGGAATAGTAACGCCATCTGATAGAAAACATTTTGTTCCAAAAGCCAAACGCATATGTGCGGCTCTCGGACCACAGCTGCACTTCTGACGTACCTCAAGGATGCGGCGCTCGGCCCTGAGATGAGTCAATCTGTAACGCACATATGCGGCGCTCGTCCCGAAAGGGTTAAAGAAGGGCCTGTCCATCCCCCTACGATAAAGGATACATGGAAGGAGAAACCGTCCATCGAAATTGTTGTCCCTTGATGGGGAAAAATTCTGCAGTGAGATTAACTGGGTTGGCATTGCAGGCATTTACAGGTTCCGTTTAAATCGTTGGCATGTACCTTCAATCACAGTCTAGAGGGGGGAAATAAAGCAAAAGAACTACAAATTTGGAGATTTGGTACACCATTTTATTTCAATTTGTATCGGATGTGAATTCAAAACAAATGAATGAGAACTAGTAGATAAAACAGAAAACTGCATGTTTTATTACATCGCTGATTTTTTTATTAACTCATACGTATGTAATTTAAATTATAATATGATTGATAGGACAGCTTCATGACTCCAGCTGTAACTATATTTACAACTTCTATTATAATTGCTAATTTTCTTAACCCTTTACAGTTCACTACGTTTGAAACGTTCACGTTTTGAAGATCACTAAATTTATTTCAAAAATGAGTATTAGACATGTAGCTGATTATAAATATGTAAAAAGAAAAAAAATTGGCATTTTTTATTTTCAAGAAATGTGTAGTTTCACAACGAAACCAATGAACGGTAACGGGCTATTTTACCTCCGAATAAGTTATCATCCAAATGCAATTTAAATTATGTATTTAATTTATAACTATACATGAGTATTCATGATATCCAACATTCATAAAATTCAATATTACTTTCGAAGATTCTATTTAAAAAAATATCAATGTGTGCAAGAACCTTCATCATTTTGTTCCTCTTAGAGATAGAAAGCAATTTAGTCATTGCAATGCCGATATCTTTGTGAACACTTACGGTATTGAACTGGAATTTTTATATAAGTTGCCCTATATATCTGGC
>BGPR01013569.1:1801-41383 GCA_013235015.1 Araneus ventricosus | reverse complement strand
ATTACCCACATCATATTCTTAAACAAACCGCGATTAAAACATAGTAGACAGACAAGCGTACATTAAAGTATAACAAGATATTTTACGATATTGAATATACTGAGCAATATAGCGAAAATGTTGTACAATAATATTGAGCAATATCTTCGAACTTCAGATGTAGTTATTTGCTAACCAGGCCGCATGGCTTGGTGGGCAGTGTTTCAACCTGAGACACAAAGGTGTGGATTTTGAGACGGATTCTACTGTCCTACTGCCACGAGAAATACCCCAGACATCAGACATGCTGGTGGCGGTCGTTATGGAAACGGGATATTCCACTTCATTTTGGAGGTGAAGGAAAGGGCTTCATTTCATTTGGCCCAGATAGAACCGGCGGAAAATCACATTTCGCTTTGTACTTCCGTCGAAAACAAATTCCTCGCCTAATGAAGTGCGTTTAGTTTGCAAAATGTTGCGGGTGATTTTATACCCGATCTCCCTTTCTTCTCGACCTGTCAATCCCAGGCAACGCACCCTTTTCAGGGTTTTTCTCGTGATGGTAGGACAGTACGAAGATTCGTCTGGTTGAGATAAAAAGTGCTACAACTAGGTTGGTGTGAAAGCTGTCTTGACACCTGACCTCGATTTAAAATTACGAAGCCCTTAACAAAATAGTTCTTTTGTAGCTTCGAAACGAGATATTAGCCTAACTAAACAAAAGTAACAATAAAATCGATTTATGCTCACGGCATACGCTATTAATGCACATCGCCACTTTCATTTTGGAATCAAACTGCGTCCCTTCCAGAAGAAAAGAGTCATGACGTCACAGAGCAGTAGAGACAATAGGCAATTAGGTGTTAGTTGATATGGGTTATTACGTTAGTGTTATTTGACTGGGACTTCACGCGAATCTGCCTATTGCGTAACGATCCGTGGTTAACACTGCAAATCATGGAAGCTTCTGCTCTTGCTTACTGATGAAAAATCTGCATGAAACAGATAAATAGAAGAAATTTATAATGTAGTCAAAACACCGTTATAACGAACCAAAAGACCGACTTTATAAATCGAGATTTCACTATATCCGATTTTTGAAATATTGGCTTATTGACCGAATTATAACCGAGATTTCACTATATCCGATTTTTCAACATACTTATTGGACCGACTTATAAAATAAGATTCCACTATATCCGATTTTTTTTTTTTTTTTTAAATATTATTTATTCACCGACTTATAACCGAGATTTAACAATATTTGGATTTTTCAAATATTGGCTTATTCACCGACTTATAACCAAGATTTCACTATATCCGATTTTTCAAATACTGGCTACACAAAATTTTCTGTAATCCTTAAATGCATTTTTGTTTGGAACAAATTAATTATACTAAATTGCAATTAGTAATGGGTTATAGTAAATAAAATAAATTATTGTTCTTAAAACTTTAAACCTTGAAATTAATTGTACTTACATTTATTTCTCTAAAGTATGAAAATAAGTAGAGGAACTGGTGTAAAAACGGGCACTGGTGTAAATATGGGCACCCCTCCCCAAAGTGGCTATGGAGGTGCTGAAGACTGGCCTCCAGGACTGTAGATGGCGATATTTGCTGATATAAGATAGCAGAGAAACAGTTGGCACCATTATCAAGTAGAGTGGATACAGTGTGAGTTATTGAGCGAATTGGTGTTGTTCTGGACTGCAAACTTTGACTGGTAGAAATCGTTTTCTTTTCATGTTCTTATGGTTAGTTTAAAATAAATAATTTTACAGTGATATCCGAAAGCAGAGATCCTAAGCTACTTTTAGAAGCACCTTAGTCACACACGCGTTTTGGTTACATGTGATAGCGGCCATCTTTCTTAGGTTTGGTTATAAATATGGGCACCCTTTCAATGCCAATTGATGAGGCTGCTGAAACACCGAAATGTTCCTGAACTTCAAATACAGTTTCTCCGTTCGACATATCTCCCGTCCCCAACATTAAGAAGAGAACCACTACTGTGGACGCAAAGCAACAAGGTCCAGCCTCATCACTGATCACGGCATATGACTGAAGCTGACCAAGTCTCTTGAGAAAGTGTCTTCAAGAAGACGTCCTTGAGTGTTCCCGGGTATAAACCGGCCAGGGGGGCAGGTGGGAAGACCAAGGGCTCAAAAAAAAGAAAATTCGACCCACGAAACGATACGATTCATCATCGGACTCATCAGGACTACTATGATCCTCCCCTTGTGACAGCGATGATGATATCAACCTGATATCAACGATGGGGATAAACCAGACTCGAGGAAGGCAACTTGCATCTTTTGTGATGAGCCCTGGAAGACACTCGCGGGGAAGTGTGGGTTGTAATGTGTTATGCGCCAAATGTTGGCACACTCAGATTGTACCGGCGCTGAAACAGCCAGTTATGTTTGCGATTTCTGTAAATAATTTTTTCGTAATAAATAAATTCTCTACTATTTTATATTGTTTATCCTGTTTTAAAAAACATTTTAAACTAATTTTGCGACTCTTTTGAGAGGGCCCATATTTGCACCCCATTTTTTTTCTGGTGCATTTTAAAAGCTTTTTGTAATTCTTCGTTTTCGAATTGAAATAATTGGTATTAACTATTGTTTTGCCTCCTATCATTTAGTGTTTTGTAATAGTTATCAATGAAGGTCAAAAATTCAGAATTTTTTCAAAGTGGAAAGTAACTTAAGTCAAAACAAAAAAGAGGGGGCCTATATTTACACCTTTTCCTCTAGTAAGTTTTCAAAGATGTGCCAACTACGCTTTGAAAAGTGGAAATTTTGGTTCACTATATCCTAATTCTTTTGTTCTTGAAGACGTTAAAAGCATTTAAAACTACATTAGTGACATAGGAGTTGTGATCATTTTGAATAGTTCTGTTATTACCATGGAAATGTTATATCCCGGGCTCTTCTATCCTGGGGTTTAACTTATGTTTATGTTTTCTTTTGTTGATTTTAACCCTTTCAACCTTTTAGACATTGAAAAGGGTAAAGCAGAAGCTTATAGCAGTCTGGGCTTCGGGATCAGATGATGACGAATTCGAGACTCACTTACAAATTTTTGCCATATTTGCTGGCCTGGTGCTCGTTAGACCTGCCGCCATGGTCAAACAACTCACTTGTGTAATATGGAAATTTAAAGGTGGGGCTGTATCCAGTCCCAAGTGCCGTCTCTGTCCCTCTGATTAGAGGCCAAGGTGGCTCAGTGGTATGGTTTCAGCCAGGGGCCGGATTGTTCCAGGTTGAAGCCTGATTACGTTTAAGATCCGTCGTGTATTAAGCCTGTTGCATGTCAAACGCAAAATCATACGTAGAGCTACAAACGTCCTCCCATTGGTGTGGTGTGGAAGCATGGGAGATGTCAGTTCAGGGTCTCGTCCTCGTCATCATCTGACTGCGGTTCAAAATTACGAGGTCCGTCCCAAAATAACACTCGCGTAGTTTCAAAACGGGACAATAATGTAATTGAAACAACAAGATTTAAATTTACTTAAAAAATCTTTTCCGTAACTTTCAAAGTATTCTACTGCAAAGATAGCTTATAAATAAAATTTGAAGTCAGTAGTGAAAATTAAAAAAAAGCTATGATATGTCTGGTGTACCTGACTAACTTCATATTTCTACTATCAAAACATGAAACATCACAGAAATTTCATTAAAAAAAGGGTTTGCCAAAGATAATAATATATTGTACAAGCATTTTAAATGGTAGAAAAAAGGATTCAATACAAATAATAACTCAAAAGATATAATTCATCACAGAACCTGCATCGATGTTCTTCGTAAAGAGAACTGGAAGTTTCCTGAAATGCTAAATAAATGATATGATGTCATCCCAAAACGAAAATTTCTGGTACGAATATAATGATGCGAAAGTCGACAATCAACTGGAAGTAATAGTAGCATGTAATTTCATCCATTATTGAATTAATAAAAGCAGTTCAAAGTTGATCTCCGATACACCGCACATCAGAAGGGATTAAATATTTGAGATAATTTTCGAACCAACCTACATTTAATTTGGAAGATATTCGACAATACACGAATTAGAACCTCCCTCTAACACGCAACCATATGTTTTAAAACCAAGTGGGAATTTTTCTCAGGTCAGAATCCTCAAAATCTGAACTAAAATTGTGCACTTTTAGCAAATATTTTTCCTCTCTAAGGCAACGTAAAAAATTTCAGTACACTCTGGAAACAGAAAAATGTGAAACTCAAAAAATATACGCCAGTCAATTCAGAAAAGTACTCAAAAAATGTTTTTTTTTTTGTTCCAAGATCGAAAAAAAATAAATTTCTTCAAAAAAAATCAATAGGCTTTGAGTTGGTTGAAACTGCTTCACAGAGATTGCAGGAGCAAAACAACAAGAAACTGGTATAAAAATAGAAAAGTCTTCCGAAGCTACTCAAATGATTATGAGGCCAGCTTCCCAAAGCTACTCTTAAAAGGTCGTTTATATTTTTTTCTGTGCAGAGATTGCTCCCGACTTCTGACCGTTCAATCTCTTTGGGAAACTGAATGATTTCCAGTCAATCCGTCTCCACTGGAAACTTAAGTTCTTTACGTTTTATTGTTAACGTAAGAGCTGAAGGAGCAATAATGCCCTGTTTCTTTTACTAGCGTATATGTAGTTTTAGATCTTTCAAGAATTCTTCTTACTTGAAAATAACTAATGTTTTTCAATCGAAACAGAAGGTGAAGAAGATATATCTTATTATTAGTGTACCGAACTTGTGTATCAATTTATGATAGCGTACTTTGCCATTTCAACGCGCCCTTTCGGCATTTGCATATTGCTACAAACATGGAAAGTCGCTTCACAGCATTGTGAGTCTTATGGTTGGGAAGAGAGTTTTACAGGGATAAATATGGGATGGCTAGCAGCAGCCACGTCTGGTTCCCCGACCTTGGCGACAATCTTGGTGACTTGGCGACAAATTTGGCGACGAAATATGGGATCTCAAAGGTCCTGGGATCTTCTCGATATTTCCATCAGGAGAGAAGATAAGCTTGAATGTACTAGATAATTCCATGTGACGTCACGGCCTGCCGGGGGAAACTATATAAGGAGAGCGCTTGGATGACGGAGTGTGTTGATCGCCTTGGAGCGCGAACGTATTTGGAGTTCGTCCGCAGTGCGAGCTAGGAAGCTGGTGAGCTGAGCGCTATTGAAAGTGCAGTTATTGTCGTTACTAGTTATTTGCTGATTGTTTGTGTTGTTAGATAACAGAGTGCTGAACTGTTATTACCTGTGAATTGTTGTCGGTTTGCATTGGTAATCTGTACAATATCAATTGTTTCCTGTTACCTGTTCTAGATGTTTTCCTGCACATTTGTAAACAAAACTTCATTCTCCATTATCCTGCGTGTTGGACTGTTTACACCATACACCCACAGTAAGACTTTTGCAACAATATCATTACAAAATTTGCTTATTTTTGCCTCTGCCACTGTCTTAAAACATACGGGGTGACCATAATTAAAGTTTTTCTATTTAGAGATGCTTACAGTCCTAACTATTCATGAGAAGAGAGTGAAGCTTCGTGGATTACTTAATCAAGGAATAGGATCAGAATCCGGAGGAAAAAATATTTCTAAATATGGTTAATAAGAGGCTCATTATCATGAAAACCTGTAGTACACATGCATTTTTCACGATGCGACGCAGTAGCTATTATAAAACCTACAAACATTTACGGATGAATTGGTTTCAGTGTGCTGCCACTCATCTTGAGTTGACAAAATAGAGCTTTGTTAGTTAATTTACTCTGTAGCACTAATCGTTTTGCATTGTGAAGAGAAACTATTCAACAGAAATGTTCAATTTTTAAGGGGCTCTGAACAGGTCTAATCACTGCTAAACGATTCCGAAAAATAATAATGAAATTCGATGAAGCATGATGAGTGTCTGTTCTGAAAGAGGAAGAAAGCCCGTTTCTGCAGAGCAAGAGAAAACTTCAAACTTCCAGGCCAGCACCAGTGTCCGGCATGTAACTGTACCATTAGATAGACCATATTCAATTGTGACGCATGAGCCTGCATCTTCTCGTTGCAGTTTCTTTCTGACTATGAAGTCGACTGCGAATGGCTCCTCTAAACAGACGAATTACGTTCTCAATTGAACGATTCAGCTAACTGAATCTAGGATCCACAAGATCCGCGCTTGATCTTAGATATTTCGTTGCATTCCCCAAAAGTGATGATACGGTTTGAATTTTCTGCATCATTTTTTTTCTTTGACCGCAATTTCTAGAGAGAGTTAACTTCGACAAGTCTAGTGAAATGGCAAGATTTAAACCCCTCCCAAGTAGAATCCACACGGGAAACAGATCAGCTTCCATGAAGCATCCCATCTAGCAAAAGGTCACCAAAGGAAACCACAGTCCACCAACGGGACAAAAACCGAGGTCCGGCAGCCAGCTCTATCACAACAAAACACCACAGAATACCCCTGAACTCGGAGCCTAAACGGCTCCCTGTCGGTTGGATGAATATGCGTGAAACTTCATTGAAAAGCAAAAAAAACATGAGATATAAAAACTCATAAAAGGGAACATAATTATACATAAACAAAGTCGAATATAATGAAAAGTACATAGAGGGTTACAATCCGAGTATAATATAAAATATGTACAAGAGGAGTTACCAGATGAGTGCAGTGAAAGGGTAAAATGTTACCTTTAGTTACATTGTTTCATACAGTTGCAGCTCCATGATTCGGGGTTGTTAGTGTTGTTCGATGCCACTATAAAATAGAATTGATAATGTATTACAACCGGTTACATTGATGATTATTGTCGCAACCATCCTAAAAATTTTGGGACAGGTTTTGTGTTCTTTCTTGTTACTTATACTTAGGGATCGCCGGAATTTTTACTCCAGGGTTGGCAGTAATGTGAAGGATGAATTTTTCGCATTAATTACGGAAGATTCGATGGTGACTGGTTGCTGTTCTTAAGCTAGTGTACTCTACTGCTCAACTGGGTATTCATCGAATTTCTGGTTCCGGGAGGTGAATCTCTGGAAGTATCTATTTCTAGGCTGGAATATGTGACGGTGTTGTATTTTGACATTTGAGCTCTATAACAACACGTCCCAATCCCTGAATGTCAAATAGGAAATCCACCACCCACCTGAAGATCTACTCTGACCCGCCAAAGGGAAAAAATTGGCCTGAAATTTGTTCTTAGATACGACAAATCTTCAAGACATCAAACAAGCTTAACTGCATTTTATAACGAAAATAGAATTTAGACATAAAAAGGCAAAAGAATAATTTATGAAATATAAATGTGTTCAATAAAATAACTTTAATTGAGTGTCAAAACAAATTTATATGTAAAATCGATTCAATCAGAAGGTCCATGCCTACCTCAATTTCCAAGGGACCGGGTGCGATTCGAGAGGTGGGGATCCACTTTCCTGAACTATAATTATAGAAGCAATATTCATTTTTAAAGAAGAGAAGGCCACTGTAACACACAGCCTTTACTGACAATAGCGAAAATCCGCTCTAATTTATTTACACTCTCCGTACAAAAATATTAAACTGCTGCCTCTTAATTTAAACAAATTAATAGTTATTTGCAATGTTAAAAAAGTTTCAAAACATATCCATTCAAAAATGTTAATTATTTACATAACTCGACTACCATCGTTGTCAGAACAGTCGTGACAAAATGAAAATAAAACGAAGGTGAATGAAAAATAAATAAACTAAGAAGAACAAGTAAATGTTAACCCATTTACTGGTTTATTTTTTCAACTATTTAATTAGATGACATCCTATAATTTGATAATGCATCGTCATTTTAATTCATGTGAGACCTAAAGGACAGTTGAAATGTTTTTGAATTCCACGTAGTTTTTTATTCGCATTATAACGTCTGTGAATGTCTTTGTTTTAGTTTATAGGTTTAGCTCTCTGAACCCGGCTAGCGCGAGAATTCCATTGCCTCAAAACCTTGAGTGAATTTTCTCTCACAAAAACAGAATGGAATCGTCACGTTCTTTACAGAAATTCCAGAAGGTTGACACCTATGGTTACCCGATCGATTGTCAACAAAGAAAGGAACTACATTTTTTCTTAAAAAATTCACCTAGGCGCACGAAACCGCCTGAGTCCGGCTTCTGTCGAACGGGCGGTTTGAGGCGGGATAGGGCTCAAAGAATTAAAATTGCGATAATTTGATGCACGTACAGAATAAGGGCGAACCAGTTAAGGGGTGGATATTAATATTTGTTAGGCATCACTCTCCGAAGTCTAGTGGCATGCTTGATCACCGAGCAGCGATATGCATTGCTGTAAGAGAACAAAATTTTTTCGGCTCTGCAATCACGTCAATGCCTCGCACGCACAATCATTTTGCATGACAAGATTTCTCCTCTTTTTATATGTTGTGCAAAGGATGTTCTGAAAAGGTATTTTACAGAAGAATGTGTCATCCGTCAACACATATGTCATGTGTGGCCTCCTCGATCCCCAGAAACAATCCATGCGGTTTTTCTCTTTGGGAGAATTTGAAACGTTTAATGAGCTGTGACAAGTAAAGAACTTAACCTGATCTCAAAGACAGCATTTCGCGGCACGTGCACATTTTCAAGAAACCACTTCGATGAACTTTTAAACGCGCCATCTTGCTATTTCAGAGGATAGCTGAAAATAATACATATCATGTGGAAATAAATAAATAATATATATAATAATATGTATGATAATATAATATGTATAATAAAAAAAGTTGCTAAGTGTGTAATTCAGTAATAAAACTCTCTAGAAGCAGTATTTGATTCTGATTTTTTTAGGTGAATGATTTTCCGTTACTTTATTCAAGTGTACACAAAATTTCATACTTTTCTGATGTAAATACGAATTAAGGGAAATTTTAATTTTGAAAGAGTTAAAAATACAAAAATAACAACAAACGACGATAAGGAGTAAGAATCTGGTGGATGAAGTCATCAGAGGCCATTCATCCATGCAGATTCAAAATCAGAATAGGTTTTCTGTAGAGGAAAAAGACTTTAAGGTCTGAATTTAATATGAATTTCCTCTAAGGATTGAACCTATCCCGAAATATATTGGAAAGAAAAACATTTATCCACAAAGAAGAAATTAAAAACAGTCTTTTAAACAAAGTATGATAAGAAGGGCTTAAAATCTTACCTATTACTAAAGCTGTGGAGTAGAAGAAAAGAAAGAACGCCGTTACAAAAGTAAACTAAGTAAATAGGTGTACTTAGTAAATTTCTTCTATTATTTTTTTGTCTTTTTAGATATTCAGTACTTTTCTGATGGAAGAATACGGCTGTAGGCAGCTCTCAATAAGGGAACTTTGATTATTGTCGACCCTGTATTTTAGGATCAGACTGCGTGTTTCATCTTTTATACCTAAATAGTGTTAATAACTTAAAATGCATAATGACAGCTTTTATTAATTTTTATTGTAAATCTAATTTAAATCATATTTCTTGTTCAGAAAATTTTATTTGATAAAAAATGAGACGGTGAGAACGAGAAATTATACAAAAAACTTTAATTTTTTTATTTATGAATTTATTTTGACATTACATTCGTTTTTCATATTTTATCAGAAATAAGCTACAATAAGAGAAAAGAGTGCTACGCCTTTGTGTAACTTTTTTCAATTTCCTGACCCATTTCTGAAACGTGTTGTATGTTAAAAATGTCCTCTTGACATTTGGTCCCTTCATCGTAAGTTATTTGTATCAAAATACTCACATATTTTTAAAGAAAAATATTTAACTTTTATTCTGCCATTTTTTTCATTGCTTAAGTATAGCTTACTAACACACCCTGCATTGAGATATATGTAATATATATTTATATTTTTGAAAGATTTTCATGAGATGCATCAACAGATTCCTAGAGCTCTTTCATATTCTGGATGAAGTAAGAAAACGAAAACTCTATAGTTTGAGTCCGATGGCACTTTACATTATTGTTGCACTAGCATGGATATTCATCGGCATCGGCTTTTTTTCCATTATAGGAAAATTTCATTAATTATCAAATCTGAGAAATGGTTTTTACGATATTTCCTATTTTTTATACCAATTCTGTATATTCGTTCTTGTATCTTTGTTACTGAAAATTTTTCTTTTTTACTGAAATTGTGTTACTATTTTTAAAAAACTGACATGTTTCCTTCAGGTTCTCAACTTGTATTTGCTATTCACAATCACGTGATGTCCATCTTTGAATAAAATATTTGACTTTTAATCTGCCATTTATTTCAGTACTTAAGTACAACTAATCAACACCCCGGCATTGAAATATATGTTATATACATCTCAAAGCAGCGTGTGCCTTAGCATGTTGACACGTTTTAGGGCAAGTAGAACTTTATGTTAAAATTCGCAAAATTTCTGAGTTTACATACTCATGCAACATCTAATGGTGGTGGAACTATACAGGGTGTCCCGAAAGGTCGTTTACAAACTTTCAGGGTATGCCAGACATACAGAAGCAAGTTATTTTTACAATAGAACATTGGGTAGTTGTTACAAGGAACTTTTTATCAGTGAATTATGTAAAAGAAAAGGATACACCAGATAAAACGTATAACATAGGTTTAATGGAATACAAATTTACATTAGAACAACACCGTGGTTGCATGAATAACAATATGAGAAGCTTGCATAGCTTCAGACGGCAAATCCTTTGACCACTAACTTCAATTACACGGAATGTTTGTTGTTGATACTGCCTACTACTTGTCATTGCATTTGTCATGCTGCGCACGACTTGTAATGTTGTTATTATTTGGTGTATTCTGTTCTTTTATATACTGCACTGATAAAGAGAACCCTTCAGCAGTCGTCCTTTGCATTTGCGTTCCTATATTTTATCATAAAACTGACTTTTTCCTGTATGCCTGACCTGCCCTCTTCGTTTGTAAACGGCATTATAGGACACCCTGTAGTATGTTTGTAGGAACTGTATTTTTCCAGTCTATCTTTAATAGCGTAATTTTAATTCCTTTCTGTAATATTTTTAGCGAACCGAAACAATCTAATTTGAATGAGAAATCATAGATCATCAGAAATTGGCAGAAAGATAACGGAGTCCTTGAGTGATCACGCGCTCTCCGCCTGATAAGCCACGTGACCCGCGTGGGAAAATATTTCCTTAGAAACGTCGAGTATTGTTTTATCGTTAGCAGAAGGCTCGGAGAATTAAAATGTAAAAGGCGTCTGTGGTTGAGTTTGAGAGTTGACAGCTACGGGGCTTTCCCCGGTAGCAGCAAGGCTAGGCGATGGCTCTTATATCTCTTGTGTGTCAGTAATGGTCATTCTAATAATGTAAGTGATAAACTATCTAAGCTACTTAGTATTAATTTTAATTATGGTCAAACCTTTATCTTATATCCAAATGTATATTTTGTTCTTTAATAAAATTAATTAGTAATCAATTATCATTCCTCTTCATTGTTTTTCTGTGCACACCCCTAGGTACGCAGAAAGATAATTTTCCTTTCTTCCATGTGAACTAGTTTTGGGTGATACTCTTGAAATTTATTTTTCCCAAACCCAGACCCCACATGTATAACACAGGTTTAAAGCTTTACCATCAGGCTACCGTGGCCCTACAAATGTTTCATATCAATACCTTTGTTGTAATATTATGCGAAACATGAAACAATCTACTTTAGAAGAGTTATGAAGCATGTCATCGCACAGCTCGAGAATGAAAAAAGAATCCCCCAGAAAGCAGATATTTCACTCTCTAGCAAGCAACACAATATAGAAAAGATCGATAAATATAAAAATATAAAATGTCGTCTGACTTCATCTAAGGGTAGTCCCAGGTATAATCAATTCTTTGTTAGACGCAGCTGCACCTGACATTGTGAAAACATATGGCAAGTCATGTAAGGAACTTAACTTTATGAAAGTTCGTAGGTTGCAAAAGTAGTAAAAGAACGTTTTGTGCAGAAAACACAAGAAAGAATTTTCATTTTTTGGTACTACAGTTAGAGTAACAAGTAGGAAACAGGACATTGTAGAAGTTTCAATATATTGTGGGAAAGAAACAGAGATATTTTTTTATTTTTCATTGGAAAATAACAATATTATAATCAAAACTCTCAAGAAACTTCTGTACAACATTTTGAATGCAGACTGCGTGTTATATCTCTTTTTTAATAGATTCAGCTTATTTCAAATGATTCATTAAAGTTTAGCATTATTTTCCTTCTATTATTGGCTACATACCTAACGTGACCATGCCCATTTTTTTCCCTACAGACGGGAATCTACTAATTTTTAAGTAATAGATTGTGGATTAAATAAAACGCATAATTCTTATTTATTAATGAAAAGAGCCCCTAAAAATAAAAAATAAGAGGCCTTGGTATATTAAAATTGGACAAGAGAACTATGAAGATCAAATACTAAAATTCATTTATCTAGCTTATTGCGTTTTTAAGATATTGCGTTCACATAAACACAAAAAGTCGAACCGAGGGTCAACTCTTTGACGAATTTGGCTCAACATTTGACACAGACGTCCAAATCTAGAGATAAAACCATACGCCAAATTTTATTCATCTAACCCATTGCGTTTTTGAATCATCATGTTCACATACACACGAAAAAAAACGGGCGGCCTTTTGTCGACGGATTTCGTCCAAAATTTCACACAGGTCTACAATGTTGGTATTTAAACTTCCTACTAAATTTCATTCCGTTAACTGGTTCCGTTTTTGAGTTATCGTGCCAGTATACTTATCCCCATACCCATCATTCGTCGAACCTTCTAAGTGCAGTCTAAACTATCCATCGCACAGGACCCCAGTTTTAGTTGATCGAGGGTAGGAGGGTAGCGGCAATTCGTGTCGTAGGAACCGCAAACCGCATTTTCCACGTTCAATGTTGATCGCCGTATAGTGAGGAGAACCCAGTAATCATTTTGGAACAATACTTGTTCCCGTTGACAGAATGTGTCCAAAATTTTAATAAAAATCTGCAGTTTTGTGCAAATATGACATACCGAATTTCATTTGTTTAACCGTTGCGAATTTGAGCTAGATATGTTATGTCAGACAGTCTATCCTTTCACAAATTCGGTCCAAATTTAATACGAATATCCTATTGTGATGCAAAGCCCTCTTGCAAAATTCTATTCATCTTAAACTGCGCGTTTTTGAGTTATCATATTCATATGCACACGGATAGACTCACCTTCCTAAGACGAATTTTATTCAAAACTAGCAGTACGCGCACGGCGTTGCGCGTGGAATCAGGACTTCAACAAAATACAAAATCGCCCACAATGACACGAAAAAGTTTTGAAAACAAAATCAAAGCAAAAGATACAAATTATTGATTTTCCCGTTTATTTTTCTACGCGATAATGACATTTAAACTGTAGGAAAACAGTACAGAGTACCAGAAAAACAGATATTTTCGAAAAAAAATTTTAGGATTTAAAAGATTGATTCCTATAAAACAGGTAAAATGTTAAAGAATGAAAACCGAATGAAATTTTGAAAGATTTCAAATGGGACAATACGCCTCGAAAGATACAGAAAAACATAATTTCTATAGTATTTAAATATATCCAAAATGAATCAGAGAAGAAGAAAAAAAAGATAGATGAAATCTTCCACTTCAGGTTTAAACTTTGAAGCCATATTACGTAAATAGCTCCTTGAAGTCATATTTCATTTTTCCAGTCTTCTGTAACTAAAGATATCAGACGCGAAGCAAAGGGATTATAACGTCAAGTGGTTTCAACGAAATGCATGTTGCCCGTGGAATCAGGACTTCAGCAAAATGAAAAAAAAAATCGCTCACAATGACACGAAAAAGTTTTGAAAACGAAATCAAAACAAAAGATACAAATTATTGATTATTCCGCTTATTTTACTTCGCGATAATGACATTTGAACTGTAGAAAACAGTACAGAGTACCATAAACTTTGAAGCCACATTATGTAAATAGCTCCTTGAAGTGATATTTAATTTTTTCTAGTCTTTTCTAACTAAAGATATCAGCCATATGTTCGACTATCAAACAGTATAAAAACAAACAAATTAAAAGAATTATTTGTCGACGCGAAGCAAAGGGGTTACGACGTCACGTGGTTACGAACCTTGATTACGAAGAATCATGTAGGGAATTTTGAAACGAAAATTTCTTTACACTTCAGAAAAAAAATTAATTAAAATTCAACCAACTGATCAATTTTAACCATTCTTCTTTTAAATCACGGAGAAACGTTAGATTTATTACTTCAACAAATTTCAAATTTGTAACAAAATTAGAACGGCGGTTGCAAGAAATTGAAGTTCCAAATGAAGTTGTTTAGGGTTAACTGACTATCCTTTCAACACTAACTTCATTAGAACGGAAATAGTTTGCTCTTTCCGATGGTGTATATGCGTTTCTCGTAAAACTCTCTGACGCTAGGCTATTGAGAAATTAGGGCGAAAAATCACCCAAAACAGCACAAAATATTAAATAAAAAATTTCTAGATAAAATTTCAAAATTCCGGCTTCGAGATGCATTGAGTCACCATCAAGACTACCTGTGTGCCAAATTTCAAGGCTGTAAGTGCGATAGATTCGTCTGGACATCACACGCACTCAAACATTGCCTTTTATAAGTGTAGATGTATTACAGATCCACAGTTTTGACGTAAAGACCACTTACCAAATTCCATCGGTCTAGATTGTTCTGTTGCTGTGATAAATATATACACAGATACATAATTCCAAAAATGCATTTTTTTTTTACTCATGGAACTAAAAAATGTGGAGTTTCATTAAAAATCCGAGGTCTAATTTTTTGACAGTTACAATAATTCATCTTTGTATAAACATCCTTTTCCAGAAGTGATTCCTTCAGCTGCATTTCGGCTCCTTATTCTAGAGCCTTAGCATTCATTAAACTTAATTCTACAAAAATACACGTTGGGAATATTTTTATACGGTATAATATTTTCGATATATGGTAAATGGTGCTAAAGGAGTAAATTCACGACTCTATAATGCCATTAATTAATAAAAAACTAAGCAATCGGAAAGTTAGTAATGTAGCAGCCCTAAAATCATATTTATTTTTACAAAATAGTAAAATTTAAGGTAGCATTAGCGTAAAATTTAGCGTAGTAGTTACCGTTTGTTATATAATGCAACTTCGATGTTCATAGCCGACTGAAGTACAGTTTGTGGTTAGGATCAACTTTCTGGTGCGGTGGAGTTTGTCGTCAGTATGGTCACTCAAACAATCAGGATGGATTAAGATGGATGATACTATCAACACCTTGATTATTGACGTAATTGTGCGGATTTTTGGTAGTTCAGTTTTACATGAGAATAATTATTTACAAATAGTTTATAAATATAATAACAAATGATTATTTAAAGAATAAAATTTCCTTTTAATATGATAACTTCAAATACTAAAAAGAATTATATCAGTAAGCATTTTAAAAAGAATAGAAAATTATTTATTCTATTTTTTCCTCGGTTGCAAATAAATTATTTTTATTCATTAATAAAAATCTTTTTCACGATCGGTTTGTCATCATCTACCCTATTAAAATTCGAAGGTAAACAAACGTATGTATGTATGTCCGGCTACCTTCTCACGAACCGCTGAACGGAGAAGTACGCGGAAAGTACCAAAAGATAGGGAATAATCCAAGGAATCCATTTCGGCCATTTAAATTCCGAAATTACAATTAGTTAAAAAGATATTAATTAAAAACGTCGAAATGAATGAATTGACATGCTGCCATCTATTGGCAGAATGGTGAATTCATTCACGACGGATTCTTTTTTTCCTATTATTAGTTTTCGCATCCGGTGTTGCATTTTTTTATTTATTTAACTGAAGTTGGTATTTCCTTTTGAGCGATCTTCTGTGTTCTTCTGTGTTTGGATTTATTAACGATTGAAAAAAATCGTTTTCCTGCATTTTTCTTTCTTTTTTTTGACGTACGGTGTTTCGCAACATTTACGTTTGTTGGGGAAAATAATTATTCATTTTTATCCGTTTTTTTCATTATTATTCGTTTTATTTTTTCTTTTGCAAAACAAATATCATGCTAATCTGTTTTAATTTATAAGCATAAGAATTATCGCGTTTTCATTAAAACCAAACTGTTTTAAGGTAGTAAAAAGGCTAGAACTGAAAGTTTTAATCCAACAAGAGAGGATACAAAACAGATTTACGTTTGTTGGGGAAGCTTAGTGACAATATTTGTAGGGAAAAAATCAAAGTCGGGCATATGAAAAAATGTGGATTCCGAGAAATGCTGAGCTATTAACTATAAGGTAATTAAAAGGTTGGATTTAAAGATTTTAATTGAACAATATAGGATTCAAAGGATTTTTTACGTTTTGGGGGAAACGTAACGTTTACGTTAGCGACAATATGTGTAAAAAATAAACCGGAGGCGGGTACATGAAAATTAGTAATAAAAAGACTGGATTGGAAAGAATATTTACATTTCTTGGGGAAATTAAGTGACAATATTTGTTGAAAAAAAATGGAGCTGGGCATATGAAAATATGGATCCCAAGGCCTCACGTGATCTCACGTCTCTCCGCCCGGAAATATCCCATTATTCAAGATTGCCCGTGCAACGCCTAGCCATGCAGCTAGTTTGTTTTTATTTAACGTTTCGCCTTTTCGTCTTCGATTGTTAGGTCGTCTCTTTGTTAGGTTAGAATTTTCTTCATCTCGTAAAGTATATTTTTCTTCTTTTGTTTGTGTTTGGATCAAAATATTAGGAGAACCGAGTTAGTCATTTAAGCTTTTCCGCTTTCTTGTTCTGGACAACATTTTTTAAGATTCTTTCTTTTCATTTTTGTGCTACTCTATTCCGTTCTAATTTTCCAAACCCGAGAGTTTTCTAATGCGCTAGTAACATTACTAGGATTCCTACACTGCAAAAAAAATCCCGTAAAATTTACGGTTTTAAACCGGCAGCTGGGTTGGTTGTGCGAAACCGTAAAAGTTACGAAGTAAATCCGTAGGCACAACGGTTTCTTACCATACAGGAACAAGTTTTTCCCGTAAAAGTTACGAAGTAAATCCGTAGTCACAACGGTTTTTTACCGTATGAAATTAAGTTTTCTCCGTAAAAATTAAGTCATCGAAGTAAGTGACGTCATCGACTGAGTTGAGTTGTTTTTTCCTTCTGTTCGAGTTGAGTTGAAATGTGCTGATGTGCATTATCAATTAGGAATATTAATTAATCTAGGATTAATTAGTAATTTCAATTAGTTTAATTAATATAATTTTTAATTGAACTTACTTGGACGATTTCGATGCAAGATAGTGACAAAACTTCTAACTCCTCCGAGCCGGGGATAGAAACCGCGTTCATAGAAATACAAGGCAGTCGCTCGAACCACTAAACCACCGGAGACTTCATAAAATAAAGTAAAAATAATCTATTTGAGTTTTAAAGTCACTATAGCTCTAGTGGCGTCACCTAGTAGTGTAAAAATCAACTATTGACAGAACACGTGTTTTAAGGTTACGGAGATGGAACCCTATTGAAAACATGAAATGAATGCAATAAAATTACATTTAAGAAAAGGGAAAGTTATCGTACTTTCTGTACGATAACTTTCCCTTTTCTTAAATGTACGGTATTGCTTTCCGCAATACCGTATGAAGAAAAATAGAATTTGCACTGACGGTTTTAAACCGTTTATGGCTGGAGCGGAAAACGGTGAAAAACCGTTTTTTCAACAAAACAGCTTTAAACCGTCAAATATACGGAAAAAGTCCGTAAAAAAAACGGATATTTTTTACAGTGTAATTCCATTGCTATTATTTTTATCATTTAATTATTCAGTATTATTACAATTATTTACTTAATTTAGCGTTAAAATTAGATTTTATATTACACTTTATTAATAGTTATTACGTTTTATTATTTAATTCTTAAAATGTTTTAGTAATATTTGGTGATAATTAAGACTCTTTTAATTTAGGTTCAAGTGTCTCTATTAATTAGGTCAAACGTATCTATTCTTAGGGATAGTTGACCGTAGGTGATTTCCTAAAATATATTTATTTTATGATTAAATGATGTATCGATTTGGCTTAATATATTTCTTATTATTCGAAACAAATTCTTTTATAACAATCAAAATATTCGAGAAATATAAGAAAAATTAAAACTATGGTCATGTATCCCTAATTTTTCATATAATCATTCAGTATATACTGGATTAATAGATTTCACAATATACTTAATATCATAGTACGATTTGTTTATAAATTTCACAAAATAATGAACGATATGAATTGGGAAAGTAAAAATTCATTACGGCATGGTCAAAAAATATGAAATTACAAACAGAATCCTTAGAGTTTAATACATAAGAGAAACAAGCTATTAAATAGTTGATTAAACACTGAAAACCCGTTTGAATTTGATTATGATAATGAAAATTATAATTACAAATTATGCATAAAATATTTTTTAAAAATTGTTAAATTAAGAACAAATGTGCACAACAACTAAATTAGTTTTATTGAAGAGATATATTTTTTTTAATTTTAAGGGGATATAAAAATAATTTTTGCTCAATAATATATTCGAATGTTATCACCGAAAAGCATCAAAATTTCACTTTAGCTCCGACGTGCACATTTCCACCGTTCAAAGTATGTTTGTGCCAAATTTCATAGCTGTAGGCACAGCAGTATGCCCTGTAGAATCCCAACACGCAGGCACATACACACAAACACATTCTCTTTTATTAGAAGTAGAGGTGATGGAGAATACAGTGATAGATATAAAATAGCCGATAAGTAGTTTTTCAAATTAATAATTCTTAAGCATAAGAATTATTAATTTGTATTGAATAAGAATTGTTAATTATTATTTCGTGTTGGGATTCTACAGAGCCCAGCAGTCTGACCTTTAGAATCCCAACACTCAGGCACACACACCCGAACATATTCTCTTTTATTAGAAGTAGAGGTAATGGGGAATACAATGAAGGGTATAAAATAGCCGATGAGTAGTTTTTCAAAATAATAATTCTTAACCATCATTCTTAAACTTAGCTGAACGATATATGCTTGTAAACGAGATAAAAAATAAATAGTCTTTTTCTGATTTTAACTGTTTAGTTTCCAGGGAATTTTTTTCAAAGTTCCCAGAATGTCAAGTCTTATCATTCTCAAAGTAGCTTTCGGAACACGATACTTCATTATTCATATCATAAGCAGACAGCCAATATACAAAATGGAGCTGTTAATGACTTTGAGTAATTGCGAACACAGAACCTTTGTGGAATATTTTTCAAAACTCCAGACTTTATCGATTGTCGTTATTTGGGAATTTCCATTTTTTCGAAACACATTTTAAAGCTTCTGCTCATTTCGATTTTTCTTTCGGGTTATTATTTCTCTCGTAGTGACGCTGATATATCACCGTTTGATGTAAAAGAAATATGCTTCATTTAACTCAAAGTTTTTCATTTGATTGAAATTTAGATATTACTCAAAACATTATGTAACAGGCAGTTTAAATATTAATGTATTATAAAAATTTAATAAACAAGCACCATTAAAGATGCTAGTTAGTTTTTTTATTATTTTCAGCACAGTTAAAGACGCTGATTTTCACAAAATAATAACCTGTATATTGTTATAATATTAAAATTAGACACCTTTTAAAGCTGTTGCTCAGTTCGAATTGTCTTTCGAGTTATTATTTCTCTCGTAGTAACGCTGATATATCACCCTTTGATGAAAAAGCATCGGTGCTTCATTTAACTCAAAGTTTTTCATAATATTTGATGAAATGTAAATATTTTTCCAAACATTGTGTAAGAGGTAGTTTAAAAATTAATCTATTGTAAAATTTTTTTCTTTAAAAATTTAAAGAAAAAACACCGTTACAGATGCTGCTTTTTATTATCTTCAGCAACGTTAAAGACGTAATTTATAGCAAAATAATAACCTTATATTATTATGTTATTAAAATTTGAAATATCAATTAAAATATGGTAAATACTTTCTCAAAACATGAAAAAAGAAAAAAAGATCATTATGATAACTTTTCATAAATATTCTTTGGCTTTGATTGTTGGAAGAACAACCTTCT
The DNA here is from genome assembly GCA_013235015.1 of Araneus ventricosus. NCBI lineage: Eukaryota > Metazoa > Arthropoda > Arachnida > Araneae > Araneidae > Araneus > Araneus ventricosus. Next base: position 21,259 of record BGPR01013569.1, on the reverse strand, counting down.
TTCTATAAAGGTACAGATGTATATTTATTTATTTATTCAAAGAAAAGCACACTACAGAGAAAACTCTATTTACAGAGTGCTATAAGCACACCGCAAACACACAAAGAACAAAAGCCACCAAGAGTGAACAAAAATATGCACTAGAAAACAAAAAGTTGAACACAGAGAATACACAAAATCATAAATCTTTTGCAAACGTATAAATAATTAAAAACGAAAACACATAATCACAAAAGCACTAAAACACACTATGATACTAAAAGTCTTTTTAAAAAATTAAAAGACCATTTCCAAAAGGCAAGGGTTAAAAAGTCAAGTCACGCAAGTACCGAGTCTACTAAAAACACACCAGGAGTTTAAAAGTTTAAAACGTAAATACACACTTAAGATAAAAATAAATTTCAACACTTAAGATAAAAATAAATTCAAACACGGCGCCAAAAACAGAGTACAAAAATTAAAACCTATAAAAGACATTTAAAAAAATGATCGATTGCATAAGAACACGGAAAATCAAAATGCATAAAATTCTAAAATGTTGTAAAGGCAACATAAAACACATATTATATTGTGGATTATATGTTCTGACTAGGTAACTACAAATCAGTTGTTTCGAGAAAAACTTAAATGAATGTTTTTTAATGATTTTAAGATAATGTGAGGACTCAATGAAATTATAAGTAGCGCCTAGGAATCGTATACAGCAGTTATCCAGTCGTAGATTGTTGCGATTGTTCCTCGGGTTACATTTAAAGATGCAATTCACTATTTTAAAGACAAATTATTACTTTTTGTATTTTGGATTGAGTAATTGACTTTAGTTTCTGCCCAAACCAAACTTTTCTCGAAATAATTTTTCTTAAAATATTTTTCGGGTAGAATGAAAATATTTAAAAGCAAACTCGACAAAAAGGCTTTTTTGTTCTCTATTCGTTATTTTTATGTGGTGCTGATTCGATTTTCACATTTCTTTCATTAATATGGAAGTCACAACCAAATAATAAACGTAACTGCACACAGCGTAAGTGTCTAACGTTGTGCTAAGATGTCAAGTCCTTTTTCCTTCCGCAATACAACCAATGAATTCCAAAACTAAATTGCCTTGGCCCGGTTGATATCTACATAAGCATAACTTGAATCCGCCATTATCATTGCACATTTTCGAGTAATAAAATTTTAGAAACATTTCCACAATTCAAAGAGCGTCGAGTTTTCTGTTGTACGTTTTATTTATTTGACACGATGTTAAAAATAATTGAACGTTAGAAGTGTATTCCTTAAAATATATGCATTTTAAGATTAAGTTCAGTTTGAACTATGTTCATATTATTCCTGTATAAATACTATCTTTCATTGCCATACTTCTGTAATATAAATCGTTTTTAAACACTATTATCTTATTTTGATCCGTCTTTTTTGAAATTTTTAAGGCCTTATATTTTTGGAATCTCAGAAGAGATACTTCTTTCTTTATTTTCCAGCCTCCTGCCATTATAAATCTTTTGGCACTTTATTTACAGTTTCGGTAGCATGAACTATGAATGAGGCACACTAGAATGCCAAAACAAAAATGTTTTATGTACAGTGTGCCCGCTAAAGTCCGTTGTCACTCCAATAATTACTGAACGGCAAGAGCTATAGTCATATAATTGGGGTCTAGGTATAGTAAAGTTGCCATGCGCTACGCAAGAAAACCGCTTACAGCGCCACCTGGAGGCAAAATTCGGAGTTAGCGTTCTTATCTCAAAAGCGTTACGATATACGGGAAGAAAGTAAATTACAAAGTTGTTCAGCATCATCGATTTAGTAAGAGAAGACGCCTTCCGTACAGTAATGTTAAAAATAGAAGGCGTTAAATGTATATTTGTTTGGTCGCAACTCCCAAAATTGTAACGCGACATGACGCGGAAGAAAGGAGAAAAGGAAGGACGTAATATCCGATTTTCTTGAAGATTTGCCGTTGAGTGACCTCCGGAATGTATGGTTCCAACACGACGGCGCCCCTCCGCACAAGGTATCAAGTGCCCAACAGTACATTCGGGACAAATTCCAGCAACAAGTCATCGGGCATGATGGTTGCGTAGAATGTCCTCCACGTTTACCTGACCTGAACCCATTGGACTTTTTTCTGTGGGGATACATCAAATAGCGAGTGTATGCAACCCCTCCACCAACATTGCAGGAACTTCAAAACCGTATTACGGATGCTTGTGCCAGCGTGTCACCTGCCATGTTGTACAATGTGCAGCGGGAAGTGCAGTCCCGTGTCCAGATGTGTATTCTTGCTAAAAGACACCATTTTGAGCATGACAGATAGGTGAGCCTCCTTTCCGGCAAGTGCAGTTTTGTTCAACGCTATCAAACAAATGTGCGTTTTGTGCTTTTCATTTGTATCATTTTTGTGCGCAAAATGTTTTTTGTAATAAATCGATGATGTTGAACAACTTTGTAATGACTTTTTTCCCGTATTTCGTACCGTTGTTGAGATAAGAACGCTAACTCCGAATTTTGCGGCCAGGTGGCGCTTTAAGTGGTTTCCTTGCGTAGCGCTTGGCAACTTTACTATACCTAGACCCCACTTTTATGACTATAGCTCTTGCCGTTCAGAAATTATTGGGTTGACAACGGACTTTAGCGGGCACACTGTATATAGGTACAGTGGCGGCTCGTTCATAAGAGCTGCAGAGCTGCAGTACCCCATGAAATTATTTAAAAGATGTTATTTTAATTTTTGTTCTAATTTGCTTACTTTTCCACTTTGAGAATTCAGGGATCAACGAAAATGTCAAAATGTAATAAAAATTGTAAAAGAAAGACGGAAAATCAATCAAGAATTAAGAGAGAGACAGACCAGACCTGCAGAGAGTTTCCCTCCTCCTGCGGATCCGAAATTAACGCAATGATCAACGCGAAGCGGGAGAAAAGCAACCCTTTCTCTGCTTAAAATTGCATTCATTTGACCTGCATTTTTCCAAGCTCTAGCTTGGCGCGACTTCCTCATTTGGTTTTTTTTTTTCGCTTTTTCTCAGTAGTTTTGTCGTTCAGTAGTTTTTTTAATCCAATTCTGGAGGAGTTGTAATTTTTTGCTTCTTTATGTTTTCCGGGTGCTGGTTACGAATCTGAGGTTTGCCACCAATAATTTTTGTTGAAATTTTAGTTATAGCCAAAAACATGAAAACAATTCCCCCAGTTTTTTGCTTATAACTCAAAAACTCTCAATTTTTAGTATATCATCATTATATGGCAACATAATCAGCCCAAAATTAACTACAACTTAGGTATATACAACTTTTGCAGTACTGCTTGTTTCTGAGCTGAAGAGCCGCCACTGGGTAAAATATAACCTCTGGTTTAGGAGCGGGACGTAGATGTTCCATCCGTCGTGATCACTGAGGCAGAGTAGTCTTCACTAAGTAATTGTGTAATGAAAAAGGAAAAGTTTTTCAATTTAGATTTATAAATCAAAATTTTATTGGAATTTCACGATACTTCCGAAAACAAAACATACACACTCGTTGGCTACCAAATAAGCTGATGCAACACTGTGGAAAACCTCAACGCAGCAACCTACGGTAGTGACATCATGTTCAGTACAGTGAAACTTCGGTTAACCGTCACTCGTTTAATCGTCGGTTTCTGTCATTCGCTATCGTCTAAAAAGCAATGTAAGTTTCTATATTTTTTCTCTCTCTTTTTCTCACTTAAATGTTTTGTTTCGTAAATGGAATATTTTTTCTCATCTCAAAGTTTTTCCATTGCATGTGTATTGCATTCCTACACGTGTCCAGTTATTTCATGTGCAATTGTGTATTTCCATAGTTTATTTTTCAGCATGCTCTGTGCTACCATATAAATTGTAATGTAAAGCGCAATAGCAGTCCATCCTAATAGATTCGCTCCTGATAACATTTGTAAACTTGTGGCGTCTAAGATTTCGGAAGCAATGAGAGGAACTTGCTCGAGGTTTGTGATTTTTCTTCTACTTCATGTCCGCGATACTGCTTAAATAACCTTAAAAGTTGTAGTTGCAGGGCCTTGGAGTGGTGTTATGTTATGTACAGTCGCGGGGGAAAAAAGTTTCCACCAGCATTATTCTGCCGCTAATCATTGCTTCTTAAAATTAAAGATACCGTTTTACAGGAAATAACGTATACTAAAATATTCTAAGGTTTAAATTCTCTTAAGTGGTCATCTACATATTTAAAATGGCACTAACTCCAAATTTCTCAATGGCAACACCCTTTCTGATGCCATAAATAAATTTCTCATGAAAAAATACCCCAGGATATTAATTTTGGTTAATATATAATTAATAGATTGGAAGATATTTGACATTTTGTGTTTTCGACATAAAAGGGGTCGTCTCCACATTTACTTACTAAAGTTCTCCGCTTGACTTTAAACGTCGGTAGTAGCATTCTAAATTATTTCTCATTTTAAATGTTATTTTCAAAGTAATCATCTACATTTTACAATCGGTAGAACTTGATTCGTAAAAAAATAAGTCTATTAATATTACACTACTTTAATTTATAAAGTTTTAATCATATATATAAATAGTTAAAATCTTTATATATTTAAGTTTGAAAAATAAAGTGGTGTAATGATTACATTTAATAATGAAACCGTTTTGGAAATATAAGACGTCCCCTTAAGTGCATTGTTTTACAGCGAAAATTGAAAATCTAATGTAGCTTTAAAACTTCTAGTACGAATATGCTGAAATTTTGCATAGGCTTATCAAGTGGCCATCTGCTTCGATTACTGTTAAAGTTTATACGTGTTGCTATTCAAAATTTTTTGACATCAATTTTGATAAAATATTTCATGCACCCAAAATTATTTTAAAATAAAAATGTAAAATGTGCAAAATAATTCATACTACTACATAAAAAAATCTAGATAAATAGTTACATTATTTCTCAATATATCAATAAAAATTCAAAATTTTACTTTAACATTAGAAACTCAAAATTTCATTTGCTTATAATTCCGAAACCAAAACTCATGGTATGATGAAACTTGGTATTCCAGCATAAATATTTATGTAGAGTCGAAATATTTTAAGAAAAATATGCGTTTCCATTGGAAATTTTGAAGTTAGCGCAATTATAAATATGTACACGACCCCTTTTGAACTTTTTAGACATGGAATCTATTAGCAGACATTATTTCCTGAAAATTGGTACCTTTCTTTTTACGATAAAATGATTAACGGATGAATAATGCTGGGTGGATCCTTTTTTTTCCGCAACTGTACATTACTACTCTTATATTAAAATTTATATTGATCATTTTTGTAAATTTAAGTACGACATGCTTGTATTATTCACTTTTCAAGGATTTCGTTTTCGTCCCAATCCAGCAGTGAAATAATGTTACTGTACCATATATATTAAAAGATTTCGGTTATCTGTCCCAATGCTGGTCCGGATTGTGACGGTTAATCGAAGTTTTGCTGTAAATGAAAACTGCTTCTCAAAATTTGGTATGACAGATGGGAAATGCCTCCACTAACCCAAGGATATTTCTATCCCAAAGGTATTTTTTAAAGTTCTTTCGGGGTCTATGCGTCCCGTTAGTTTCGAAAGAGTTAAAACACAAAATATAAAGAGTAAAATCAAATAAAAACGCAATTAACAATTCAAACAAATTCAAAATATATTGCAATGTTTGAGTAGTTCGCATTATGCTGCTGCATACAAAAACAAAGAAAGACAGAAAAAACACATTCCAAATAAATATAAAAACAAAGAAATTCAACCTGAAAAAACTGTAGTAAAAGAACAAAGAATCCATTCAAGCATACTTTCTCAAGGTTTACATGGATTAAAAAAACTTGGGAAATTTTTAGAAACTTGACTTTCGTCAAAGGAAGCTTCGTGTAACCCGAAAGATCCCAAGAGTAGAAGAAAAATTACAAAGCAAGGATTAATCACAAAACTTTTTATAAACAAAACAGAAACAAGAACGCCAATAAGATTTTAAAACACAAAAGTTATTCTCGTGCTTAGTATTTAGTTTTATTAATCGTTCTTAAGCCATACCAGTTAATACATTTCTATTTTCTGTCCATTTGTCTTAGTCCAATTATTTACTTAAATCTTCAATTTTTATTTATTCTTGTTGCATCTTTCATTTAACCTAGAATCCAACCCTAACATGTAAAAATATTGTTCATCCCTATGTCTCAAATGGACTCTTCAATTTGACGCATTTTCAGTTGAGATCTTGTATTTCTCAGACATGTATCCAATAAATGTGCATCACTTCACGGCCTTTTGGTAAAACTCTAAAATTTCGCAATATTATTCTTCGCATTAAAAGAATAAAAATGATAGGCACGAAGCAAATTCTTATGATGTAATCATTAGATTTAATTAATTCCTAATTAAAAGAAATAAGAGTAGATCCATTGCAGCATCTCATCGAGTTTGCTGGCTGTATCGAAATTTCATTCAGGAGACAATTTTTGGGGAATTCTTAGCGCCATTTTGTCTTCTCCATTGTTCTCTTCCCTGAATTGAATGACGTTGCTTTCAAAAGGAAGAAGACAAAAGCTTTTACACCAGACGCTGTTTCTTCCCCGATTAGTGACGATGCGCAACACACGAGTAATTTAAAGAAAGAGGGTTTTTCGAGTTAAAAAAAATTGGGGCGACTTTATTTTGGGCTAGAAAGTGATTGATGATTTGAACTGATTCGCTTTTAAGATGGTTGTAGTTAAGTTTAGAAAGAACAGAAATTTTTTCTGACGCATTTTGAATGGGTCGTTGTCATGGTAACCTAGAAGAGTAGAAGCTACAGCTGATAATGTGAATTTAGGTTATCTTCGTTCTTTTTCTCTTATTATCGTTATAATGTCCACAATGATTATATATACGCTATAAAAGCTTTTTTTTCTTAATGAATGCCTAAAAATATAACTTAAAAATAGTATTCTTTTTATGGAATCTAAGTAATATTGCTATATATTTAAACTACATGAAACAAATTTTAGCGGAGGTTTATTTTTTTTTACTTTCTCGCATAGGAAGTACACAAAAAGAAAAGAATTTATAAACGACAAGAAATTTGACTTCGCGTCTTTGTTTAATCTCCAGGTTTTATATTTCCCTGCATCTTAAAAATAATTTTTGAAATTATGTTTGTCTCTCTATTTGTGAAAAGAAACAAGATAAACTATTATCCATTTTCAAATACGGAAACCCTCCTTGGTATTGCGTGTGCGCCAGTTGGCTTTAAGGCATCAAAACAACAGCTAGATGCATGAATTTTGGCACATGGTTTTAATTTAAAGATAAATTTATCAAAGGCTTCACTGTAACCAACAAGCTCCAAACGACCAGACCTCCCATCCCCCAAAAAACGACAACCAAAGCCTCCTTCCATAACTTGTGCGAAATATGATTGAGTCTGTGTCTTCAATGAGCGAACCATTACATGACTCAAAAATCAAGTGCTTGGCATTCAACAACAGAGATAAGAACACTAGTACGAAATTGTATAATTATGTAAATTTCTGTACTGTATATAGTGTAAATATCTGGATTTGTTTTTTTTTTGTCTTAAATAAAATGCTCGTGTCTTGCCCATCAAACCGTTCAGTGACCGGAATGATCACGGGTACGGGGGTAAGGACGGCGTTCTGTTCCGTCTGTCGGTCTGACTATTCGCAAATACAGTAGAACCCCTGAAATCTGAACCACGGTAATCCAAAATTCCGGATAATCCGAACACCTTTTTTAATTTTTTTGAAACTTTTTGCTGAAAAATGAAGGAAAAATAACAATTACGAATCAGAAACAAAGCTAATGTTTATCCCTAACTTAAAAGAAGTATTCGAATTTGTTTTTAAGAATGAATACGAATCACCGCGTTCTCTTTCCGTACGCCTTCACATTACAGCCAGAGTCAATACTCTACTGCGTTTGGTATATATCAAGGGTATTTTACCGATTTTTCCGGATAATCCGAATTCCCCGGAATCCGAATACAGGTCAGCCACAATTAGTTCGGATTCCCGGGGTTTTACTGCATATGACTCGATCACCCAAATATACTACAAGGATGAGTTGTAGCATATAATCTTCATAACCAAATTGTAGATCTATGTCTAATTTTGGTTTAATACCGTCAACGGTGAGATTGTCTGTTTGCCTGCCCATTCTGAACAGGGTAATTCAGAAACACGACACTTAATGCTAAAATTGTAGATAGGTGTTTAATTTTGAAAGAAAGGCAATGGGTAGGCAATCTGTGCGTTATTTGTCCATATTTATGTGAATGCGATAACCCCAAAACGCATCGAGCTATACATGGAATTTGACATATGAGCTTGAAACCAAAATTGTAAAACTGTGTCAAATATCAATACCAATCGGCTGAAGGAAAGAGGCCCAAAATGCGCTCTCTGTTCTCTTTAATACACTACGGAGCTTACTACAAAATACGCTCCCACATGGGAGCACCACGAGTACGTGGTTGAGAAGCCGCCTGGTTAATAAACGAGTTCTCGCTCCTGAACATGAGTACGGTAATGGGGGAGAGGGCCGTGAGTCCCTCCTCCAGTGATAGTACTGTCCTACCGCCAGGAGAAAAATCCTGAGCAGGGTTGCCTCAAATAGACGAGTCGAAGAAAGGAGAGATACGCATATAAAATCAACCGCAACATTTGGCAAATTAGCGTATTTCCGTTCGTTTTCGAAAGAAGTACAAAGAGAAATTAGACTTCCGCCGGTTCTATCTGCACCAAATGAAATAAAGCCCTTTCCTTCTCCCCCAAAATACAGTGGAATATCCCGTTTCCATAACGACCTCCACCGGCATGTCTGGTGTCTGGGGTTTATCTCGTGGCGTTAAGACAGTACGTACCTCTTACGGGGGTTGTTGGGCCGTGGCCGGTGATGGCTCGGCCTCAGTACTCGAGTTATTGCAGCGACTGTCATTCAGATTTCCCGGATGCAAAGGCAGGGCGAGGTGACTCAGTTTTCTGATTACCACAAAACGCGCTATGTTGTGTAAGCATGCGAGAAAATCGAGGAGAACCTACCGAGTTGGGTTTCCCTCTCCCCACTTTTTTTAGACGGTTTGGCAAGCACAGCTTAATATAACAATAGATAGGTTTCGTGGACTAAAAGCCTTGTAAGCATAGCGACTTTTGCCAGCAACGCTTTTATTGGAACACCATTTTTACCTCTATACGATATTGGAATCCATTACTGTTTATTTTTATACAGTGTGCCCGCTAAAGTCCGTTGTCACCCCAATAATTTCTGAACGGCAAGAACTATAGTCATAAAAGTGGGGTCTAGGTATAGTAAAGTTGCCATGCGCTACTCAAAGAAACCGCTTACAGCGCCACCTGGTGGCAAAATTCGGAGTTAACGTTCTTATCTCAAAACCGGTAGGAAATACGGGGAAAAAGTCAATTACAAAGTTGTTCAGCATAATCGTTTTATTACAAAAAACGTTTTGCGCACAAAAATGATATAAATGAAAAGCATAAAACGCACATTTGTTTGATCGCGTTGAACAAAACTGCACTTGCCGGAAATGAGGCTCATCTATCTGTCATGCTCAAAATGGTGTCCTTCAACAACAATACACATCTGAACACGGGACTGCACTTCCCGCTGCACATTGTACAACATGGCAGGTGACACGCTTGCACAAGCATCCGTAATACGGTTTCGAAGTTCCTGTAATGTTAGTGGAGGGCTGCATACACTCGCTGTTTGATGTATCCCCACAGAAAAAGTCCAATGGGTTCAGGTCAGGTGAACGTGGAGGCCATTCTACGCAACCACCATGCCCGATGACTTGTTGCTTGAAGGTGTCCCGAATGTACTGTTGGTCACTTGACCGGGATCCTCTCGTATTGTAATCACGTACGCTAACACTTTGCCACGATAAGGGATGCTCTGGAGTGTGACATTCTCTCTTTTCTTCCGCGTTATGTCGCGCTACAATTTTGGGAGTTGCGAACCAAATAAATATGCATTTAACGCCTTCTATTTTTAACATTACTGTACGGAAGGTGTCTTCTCTTACTAAATCGATGATGCTGAACAACTTTTTAATTGACTTTTTTTCCCGTACATCGTACCGTTTTTGAGGTAAGAATGCTAACTCCGAATTTTGCTGCCAGGTGGCGATATAAGTGGTTTTCTTGCGTAGCGCATGACAACTTTACTATACCTAGACCCCACTTTTATGACTATTGCTCTTGTCGTTCAGAAATTATTAGGGTGACAACGGACTTTAGCGGGCACATTGTGTGTTACAGTTAAAGCGGGGAATCCGTTAATTCATAGAATAACTTGGTATTTCATAAATTACCAAGTTTTTTTCAATCCGTTATTTCATAGAATGATTAGGTATTTCATGAATTACCTAGTTGAATACCGACTTATTCTATGAAATAACTGAATTATACGCTTTTACGGTAACATATACACTTTTATTTAACTTGACTTGTTTCATGTTTGTAAGGACAGAATTTTAAAGGCAATTTTTCATTTACGTCCTGATGTGCTAGAGTTTTCAAATTTTGTTCACTTGTGAGTTCTCGATGACAATACACTACTTTAATATTTTCTAAATTTAACTATCGGTTAATCGATTAATTTAATTGAATTTTATTCCGTTCTCGAGACGTTGACTGGTAAAGAATATGAAAAATATTTAATTCAAGATTCCAGAATTTTTATAATAAAGAATTATATTTTAAAGACCAAAAGTAGAAAATATTTAAAACAAAATTGTCCTCTTTTTAACACGATAATAAAAGTTTTTAAAAAAAACTGCTTTCATTAAAATTATTTCATAGATGTTTCCGACATATAAGATATTATATCATATCTAAACCAATCTGATATTTTACGTGAGAGAAAATAGTAGTGAATGGAATAACGCACCATTCGCTACAAATATCCATTAGGGAGTGACAATCAGCATCATTTTCATTGTAGCGCATGGTTATTCCATGGTTAGTTCACTAGTGTTCCAATATGGATTCTGATTAATTTCGAAAATAGTTAATAGAAATAGAAAATTCGCTTTCAGTAGTACTCGATACCATTTGTAAGGGAAAGGAGGGTAAGAGTACGCAGGGATTTTTTTCCCTGTTGGCAACAGTGCATGCAGAAGTAAGTGTGATCAAATCAACATGTGTGTTTTTAGCTATCTCCAGAGACCGCCATAATTATTTTCATCCTTGCTGTCTTTCATTTATCAGGTAATATGTGATTTCGTTATGTTAGCATGTAATTTTTCTGTGAAAAAATCTTAATTTTTTTTTGTAAATAAAGGACTAATACTTTCTTTCAAAGTAAATATCATTATGAGGTTTGTTCCCTTCGTTAGAATTTAACTTTAGTTTATTCTACGGCCATCTATGGACGATTTAGAGAAGCAATACATCGGCGGCTAAGAGTACGCACAGACCAGATATACGTACTCTTATCCGTTCTGTAATTTGAAGCAGCCATTCCAGCAAAACTTTGCATTTTATTTTATCATTATTATTAGTATTATTAAATAAATGAGATTGGGATAATAATCTGAAGAGCTGTTGTCTGCAGAAAAAGTTTCCAGTCCATAAAAATCCAAATAATGAGGGAGCAATAACGACTAGGCTGCGAACAAACATATGATGATGATTGGATCCAGTGTGGATTATGTAAGGAGTGGTGGCATAAGGAATGTTCCAGTTACGAAGGCAATAGAGCATTTGTATGCGACTACTGCTAAATCTGCAGGGTGCGTACTCTTGGCCTCACGTCCTGCGCATTTGGCATTTTTTTCTTGCGTTTCGTAATATATATATTTTTTAAAGCTAAAATTTTCATTTTTTGTACCCTTCTTCCTGAGTTAATAAACTATGATTCAGTATATTTTCGAGTCTCTGACTTTTCAATTCTCATTTTTATAACGAAAAATCCACTAGGTGCGTAATCTTACCCTCCTTTCCCTTAAAGTACAGAGGGCATAAAACTAAATTAAATGGCATAATCAATAGATTTCATTAATTCTTAAGTTATTAAAGATATCTACTGCAGCATCCCATCGAAATTTGCTGGCTGTATCGAAATTTCATTCAAAAGGCAATTTTCACAGAATTCTTAGCGCTATTTTCTCCTCTTCATTGTTCTCTTTACTGAATTCAATGACGTTGCTTTCAGAAAGAAGAAGACAAAAGCTTATAGAATTGACGCTGTTTTGTCCTAGATAGTGAAGATGCGCAACACACAAGCAATTCATGGAAAAAGGGTTTTTCAGGGGGGAAAAAATGGAGTGATTTTATTTGGGGCTAGAAAGTTGTTGTTAATTTGAACTGACTCGCTTTGAAGAAGTTATACTTAAGTTTAGAAAGAACAGGAAATGTTTTGGCACACTCTGAATTGTGAGTTGTTATGGCAACCATGATTATTTTAAAGCGCGGGTGTTGATAAGAATTCGTGTCCTCTTTTTTTTATCATTGCCATAAATTTCATAATTATAAGTATATACATCAAAAAAGCATTTTTATTAAGAAAAAGGGTGTTGAATATTGTCGAGAGATGCCGCCACAGATCATTTAATTGTAATTTGTAAACGCCGATTAAACCCGAATACTAATTAAGATAGTTTATTGTGTAATTAGTTCGAAGTCTCTGTCAGTTATAAAGATTCTAGTATTAAATTCTTTTTGAAATATAATTTGAACAACCTATCAATTCTTCTTTGGATTTCTAATTGTAAAATTGAATTTTTTGAATTCTGATGAACGAAAACGACATTTAATTTAGTTCATAATTCCATTTTTTTCTTGTCAAATCGAATCAGGTTTTTCCTGTATTGTAAGTATTTTGTGTTTTCAGTTTGTTGTTAATGATGTAGTAATATAATGTCAGTTTTTATTTTTAGTTACATATTTTGAGTCTAAATTAAATCGCATAAAGCGTACGATTAAGAATATCTATTCTTTCTTTAAAAATACATAACTTTTTCTGAAAACTTTTCAAAAGAATTTTCTAACTCTTCTTTATTTATTTATTTAAGAACGACATAATAACATGCAAATATTTTGGATTTTCATTGGTTATGAATCCAATGCAGTAATGTTTACCAATTTAATATCTTAATGGCATTTTTATTACTTTCTCGAATAGGAAGTATATCTCGAGAAAGCATTTTAATCGACAAGAAATTTAACTTCGAGATTTGGCTGAATTGCTACGTTTTAGAATACCTTTAACAATAGTGTTTAATATATAACAAGTGAATTGTAACTGCGTGTATGTTTCGTCCATCTGTGTGTCTGTTCTTGCATGTGTGAACACTTATGATGGCAGATATCTGGGATTGTTCCCTAACATCAAAACTTTTCATAGGCAAAACTGCTACATTCCATCAGGAAAAGTATTATTTTCCTAAACCTACATTCGATTTCTGTCCTATACTATGAGTCAAACAAATAATGTTTATAAATACGCTTCGTCCATTTTGTATTTGTTCTGAGCGATGTGAACACAATAACACATAAGCTAGTTATCTGATGCAGAGAATCTGTGATTGTTCCAACACAAACTTTTCTATATGCAGAACTGTTAATTCCTTAAAGAAAAGTTTATTTTTCCTAACATACATTCATTTTCCGTCACTATACTGAGGTCTAAACAAAAATGTTTATAAATAAGTTTCGATCCATCTTTGTCTGTTCTGTGCATTGTGAACACGATAACATAAAGCAGTTATCTTGATGGCAGATATCTGGGATGTGTTCTTAACATGAAAACTTTTCATAGGCAAAACTGCTACATTCCATCAGAGGAAAGTGTTATTTTCCTAAACATACATTCGATTTCTGTCACTATACTATGAGTCAAAACAAATAATGTTTATAAATACGCTTCGTCCATTTGTGTATTTGTTCTAGCGTGTGTGAACACAATAACACATAAATGCAGTTATCTTGATGACAGAAATCTGTGATGTGTTCCTAACATCAAAACTTTTCATATGCAAAACTGTTAAATTCCATTAAAGAAAAGTTTTATTTTTCCTAAACATACATTCGTTTTCCGTCACTATACTATGAGTCTAAACAAATAATGTTTATAAATAGGTTTCATCCATATGTGTGTCTGTTCTTGCAAGTGTGAACACGCTAACAAATAAATGCAGTTTGTTTGCTGGAAGAAATCTGGCATGTTCCTAACATTAAAATTGTACATACGCAAAACTGTTAAATTTCGTCAGTGAAAAATGTTTCTTTTCCTAAACATACATTCGATTTCCGTCACTATACTATGAGGCTAAAGAAATAAAAATTTAATCAAAAAATAATCAAATTCAATCATTTTATGGAAACGTAGTTTTATTAGCATAAGTAAACAGCAGAAATATTTTTGGATTTTAAATATTTCATACTTTTTAATCTTGAGGTCTATTGCTTCTCGCTGCCAGATCTCACCACACGTAAGGAATCAAAATTTAATTTAATTAATGATTAGCCAACAGTTAAGTTCTGAAAATATTAAAAAAGTGTATTTTTATCGAGAATAAATAAATATATAGAATTGCAATCCTCTAACAGAAAGTGAGTGAAAAATTGATTGTAAAATTCATCGTTAGAAACATGAAATAAGTCAAATTCGAGGGTCTTTTTTTTCCAACCACCGATTGAACCTCAAAACAGACAGGTGGTAGGATGTTGGGATGCGCGGTGAGCGATTGCGCATGTCTATAACATCTGCTTCTGCCGATGTTAGCACGCGATTTTAAGCTGAGCTGTTGGCATGTAAACATGGTTAGGATTCTAGAAATCGGTCCAATTGTTGGAGCTGGGAGACCCTAAAGAATGTACAGTGGAGAAGTTTTTTTTATTTCTCTCAAAAATGGATGTGGTGGGCATCAGTCAACCATTGATGACATATCTAGACGTCATAAGCTTCAGTATGAAATCAAAATTATCGAAATCGATCTAGTGATTGGAGCTGGAGTACTGGTCCTCTGGTTTTGTCAATTATTTTAAATGTATAGATTATCTTTTGCTCTACAATAAAATAAAAATATTACACACATATCGGGGTTTCGCATTAAAGCCAGATTTGCATTGGGACAATATCTAGGCGAAGAAAAAAGATATATGACCCCATCGGAAATATGTCACTGGCAATCCTACCAATAAGCTAGCGCATAGCAATAATTTATTAGTGGGATACACAGTGACATTGTTATCTCAAAGATATCACGTAGCTTCCCATTGTGCCCAGTTATAGTCCAAATGTGAACCTTGATTAAAATTAAAATAATTAACAATTTATAAGATTGCCATTTAAAGCAAACAAGCAACATGTAAAATTAAAGTTTGAAAACAACGTAGAGTAAAAAGAAATGTATACCTATTATATCTATACCAATTTGTAAATTTTCGAAAATAATTGATAAAGTCTTATAGCAATAACATTTGTCTAGAAAACCTTTTTATCTATTATGAGTAATCATTTTAATGTTTTGAAACATAAATTATGTTGTTGATTTAATTCATATATAAACTGTAAGATTATTATCTAATTTCAGCTTTAGAAAAATTTTAAACCCCCACTTCAGAAATTTGATTCATCCATTCTCGTGGAAAAGAAACAAAATTATTTCAACTTATAAGAAGATTTTTTTTACGACCCTACTTGTCTTCTCGATTACACGCTGCACGTGATAGATGGCGCAGGATCAAACCATTTTTTATTACCGCATGCCTCATAAAAGAGAGTTGTAATCAAAGCATCTTCTTTTCGCAGTGAAGTGCCCCCTTAGGGGCCTGCCACCATAATTTATAGTCGGCGTTACTTTCACAGACCGGGAAAAATTATTTAAGCATTCGTAGTGAATTGCAGTTGTCTTATACGGTATTTTTAATTAAAAACTATGACGTGGACCTTATAATATGAATTTCACTTTCGTAAGCTTATGCGTTTCAATATAAATACTCTGGGTGATTGGTTAACTAACAAATTCCGATCAAAGACGATTTTCGTTAACGATAACGTAAAATGATTTATATTAACTATGCATAGATTTATGATAACTTTACACACAAAAGTACAAAGATTATATATATATATATATTACTTACACTTACCTTTTGCTCTTAGTATCTGCAGTATTCTCAATTTTTTAGATTTTATTATAGATTTGGTTATTTCATTTAATTAATAAATTTTTGTTTATGAATTTCATTTTGATATGTCTTGTTTACTTTTTTATATGTTCATATATAACAAGTTATATTTTTGGTTTATATATATATAGGGAGCACAAAATAGGGCCGAATTTATTAACCCCCATTTGGTAACGGCTCGATTTGTCCCTCCGAAGTTTGGATTGATAACATGTTTGAATCGGTGGAAAGTCTGAGACAACGATATTTTTTTGGGTTAGATAATTTGAACAAAATGAGTTTATGTGGCGCACTTTCGATTTAAATCAAAATCGTAGAAAACTAGAAGTTAGGGCAAATGAAACTGTCGAAGAATCATTCATAAGGAGATCCAGTCGGAATGAACGAAATAGAGTTCTTAAGCATTTTTCTGCATAGAGTGAAATTTCCTAACTACAGGAGCATAATTGTGGGACTATGAAAGGACTCTGTTCTTTTTTGCCTGGCAGATTTCTGGGGAAAAGAAGTAAATTTGATTTGAAAATACACGAACTGTTTCCACGATAAAACAATTACTTTAGTAATTAATAAACTTATAATTCCCAATTACTAGCAGAAGCGCATAACTGCATAGCGAGCGAACTGGGATCAAGCAGTGATCTCAAAAGAATCACAATGTGATTCTTGGGGGTTGGCAAGTGGCTAATACCTTTTCCTCTTGTGTAATGAACGTCCTCCTTGGCATTTTCTTCCAAAAGAAGCCAGTTTCATGACAGTTCAATGCTTGTTGGGCGATAAATCCTTCAGCCTCAACGTAATCTTGGCATTCGAACACAAATATTTGGGCCCCAGGCTTATCAGAACTAGGAACTTCCCAAAATTAGCAGCGAGGTCTCGAACGAGAAAAGTTTTCGAGGAAAAAATCAACAAAAACCAAAATCAACGATAACCCAAGTCAACGAAAACCGAAGTATTACTGTATTTAGTTCAGAGAAGCAGAAACAAAAATCGGATGAAGTGAATTATGTCAGCTTCAAAAAGGTTTTGAATGCAATTGTTAGAATCTCGTTCTAGAAACAGTTGGACACTGAACAAAAGTAGTTCACACTTCTTTCTTTTGATTTCGTTTTCAACTTCGATTTCCGCTCTCATCTGTTCTTCCCTTGCTGTTCCTGGCAAACCTTTATTTTCCTATTTCTTCTGTTCATCTCTCCTGCTTCAGCTGTAAGATTCAGTTCTGCAAGTATTGCTCAAAACATCGGGAATCGTTTTAAGTCCATTCTTCAAACATGAAAATCTTTCATGTTTGAACATCTCAAACATGAAACCAACCCGAAAGTATATATTATAAGAGCGTATCAAGCATTGATAGAACTTCAAGATTGAAATTTTAGCAAAAGCATGTAAAATGATGACACAAATCATCATTAACGGAGCAATAAAAATCTTGAATAACAACGTCCAGGCTCAGAAATTTATTCGCCCAATATCAAATGTCATGGAATCCTTTGTTCAGTAAAATGCTCCCATTTCACAAAAAATGCTAAAAAGTTCATCTTAGAGAATCCATGGGTAAATGTACTCTAGTGAGCCCTTCGGCGGGTTTTTGGATAGAGTGTTTTTGCGATGTGAGAGGGGGTTTGGGGAGTAGATGGAGACTTTCTAAGTGCCATAGTGATTACAAAGTGGATGGATTTGCAAACAGAAAGAATCTATGAGTAATACGTGAAGACCACTCTACAAATGGGTTAAAATGACGTCATAACGCCGATAGAATAGTCTGACCAACAGGGCAATGACAGGTTAAAGTGCTGGAACAGCTTTTTCACAGTTATGTCTCGTGCATTTTGCCAATTTCGCTAGAACTTGCTTAATATCTGCTTAGGGAAGAAGTAAGGAACTGTACGCAACGACAGATTAGGTTTTCGTAATAAAAAAAAATCATGCGATGTTTTGTTTCCTAGTGCTTCACATGACGTAATCAGAGTCAAAATTTTGTCAGTGCCAAAACCGATCTTGACAACGAGGAAGCGTTTCTGTTTTTTTCATAAGCTTTTATTCAACTTGACTGTCGTGTCCTCAAATCTTGAGATCGATTTCTTACCCACTTCCAATCGAGCTACAGCTTTGAAATTTAGCACAATGGTGGGTTTCTGGAGACAATACAATATTATACAAAAAAAATTGCGATATGTACCTATTTTAAACCTAACAAAATGATATTAAAATTTTAGCCCTATATTTGGGCGATAAAGTTTGGAAGGTGGTAACCTCACGTTACGTAGGGTTGTAACAACACCACGAAGCTAACAGAGAATACGCTATACTTCCGGCGCTGCACCGATGAGTGACGTAATAGCTCGTGTTTCTACGTGTCTTGGGTTTACTTTCTGTTAGAATTCGACAACAACCAGATTTTTTTTTACTTCGTGTGCTCAAAGCAAAAAGAGGAAGTTGTGTAGATTGATTCTCTTTTTTTTCTATTACATTTTTGATAAAAATTGTAAGTTATTACGTAATATATTACGGATTTATATTTCAGAAAGTTAATGTCACTAAATCATTTTAAAAATGTAATTGTACATATGTATATAATAATTTTAATATGTGTTTTATATTGGAGAATTCAATAATTGAATTTGGTTTACTATGCCTAACATGTCGCGTGTATTCGTGTCAGCCGTCATTAAAACGTAGAAAATAAAATGAATAAATAAAAAATTTTAAGGTATAAGCTTTTATTCAAAATGCACTTTAAATGAGAAAATACGTTTACACATTATAATTTCGTCAAAATGAACTCAAAAGTAAAAAGTATTTTTTCTGATTACAATAAAATGCATGGTTCGAATAAAAGCGTGGGCGCCTTATATAGCACCTTATATTTTGTGTATATTTCCTTAAACGAATAGAATATTCCTAGAAGGTAAAGGCGAAACTTTTTACTCAATTAACGATAGTTTACACTGCTGTTTATAAGTTTTAAAAATTCTTCCCGATTGTTTTCTTAAATGTTTATACTATCTTTTAGGTCGTCTAGGAACGAATAAAATTCTTACAAATTCCTTGAAATTTCTTTGTTTGCCTTTTATGTCATTTTGCTATGCGAGGTGAGAAGAAATTTCGAAACGAACTATCATTGAACCATAATTCAGTAATCTTAGCCTTCTATATTTCAGATATCAAATACCCATGTCCAAAATTTTATCATGTCAAAATTCTATCTAAATTCTTGGAAATGTAACGATAGCCTTGATATCAAATACCCATGTCCAAAATTTTATCATGTCAAAATTCTATCTAAATTCTTGGAA
>BGPR01013568.1:9830-41385 GCA_013235015.1 Araneus ventricosus | reverse complement strand
TGAGCAAAGACAGATAGAGCCCGGGAAATGCCTATGAGGTATCCATGTTCCCCTCAATAGCTATGCCACTGAGTTATTCTCGTTTTGAGTTCGTCGATGTTATCTGGTAGTCGCTGAAAGACATGTATTTCGATAGAAAAATCATGGAAGTCTGGATCAGAACTTCTTCTGTGTGTGTGGAGGGGGAAGGAGGAGAACAGCAATGATGAAGAGTGTCTCCATCTTCTATGTAGCCAATCCAGCGTTGTGGCAATTTTTTGCTCCAAATACTACCGAGAACAGGCAAGTGGCTAACAACCTTCATCGTCAAGCAAATGAAACATTTGAACATTCACTAACATTGATTTATTTAATGGTACCTTCTTTTAGATTGGAGTTGACTGATTGCTTGTTTACTTCAGGCTCGTGAGACTGCTCCCTCTTTCGAAGCAATAATGTCCCGCTGTAATCGACGACTTCGGCAACTGGTGACAGGACCTGAGCAACTCGGCGTTCCCTGTGCTATCTTGCTTTCCTAGGACATAGATTTTGACAAGATCGTGGATTCTTGATCAGATGCATGCAGTTTCTTTCTCTGAAGCGGCTCTTTCAGCTGTAAGTCAGGGTCATGACCAGGTTTCATTCTAGATACATAACCTGTGTTCTTTAGTTTGCATATTCTATAAGTTTCATCGCAAGGTTCTACTTCATATGTAACTTCCGAAACTTTTCGTTCCAATCTGTATAGGCTAAAGTACATCATCGAAAGTTTTTCTGAACTGCCCACTTTGACAATGGGTGTGAAGACCTATACGAGATCACCTTCCTTATATTGCATCTTTCGTCGTAGCGATGCTTATGTTTACCTTGAGACTTTACAAGTATTTAATATTTCTTGTATTTACATTAGAACCATCCACAGCTTTAGTTTGTTACTTTTATCAAAGTTTATATAACCTAAATTATATGGACGTTTATTAATTTGTAATATATTTATTTCATTCTCAATTTATTTATTTTCTGGATTTTTTTTATCAAACATTTTCAACAAATTACTTAATATAAGCCAGCTCTTTTTAACAAAAGCGTTTTGCTTAAATGAACAAGGTACACAGTATGTTGGTGGCTTGAATATTTCCCTTTTATGCTTTTGATAACACAATATCGCCAAGTGGAAACTTAGAAAAGGTTTTATTGCTGTCGTTTTGATTTCATTATATTTTTTCTCCGTTTCACATTAGAAGTTGCGGAGTACAAGTACACATAAATCAGAAATATACTTTAATTAAGGACAAACTCCAAGTCACTTTTAAATGTTATGCCCTGAAAACTTTCGCAATGTCAAGTTTTTTGTCAAGGTAAAATAAGTCGTAATAATGCGTGTATTAATCTCCTAAAGAAACCGTCCTGCACTTCTGCCGCCTTTCTCTTCGTCATGGGCCACACAACTCTGTCCATGCTTGTCATGATGGCTTCTCTGGCCCCTTTCCAAGAATGGGGGCCTTGTAGCCGGTATTGGTAAGAAACGCTAGGTCCAAAAATGATTTTCAAAAACAGTTTTGGATCTGTAAACAATATCTTAAAGAGATTAGGTTTCGCACCAAATTGAGAAGCTATTTCATCGCAATACTGTATACAATCCACTCGAACAGTGGTCTTGTCACTCGGCCCGAATCTTGACACATTGTTCTCATGTCTTCTTTTAATGTCCTTGAGCATTACTTCTTTAGACGGAAGTTTGCATTTGCCCGCCAGGACCTGAGCTACCCATCTGGCTTGCAGCTCTCCTGAGGGAAATGCAGGTCCAAAAGTGAGAAGGAAACCCATGATTGCAAGCGTTGCGTGAGGCAGGTGAGGAGGAAACATGCACTTGTAGAGGTTGATCCTGCCTTCTTCTTTCATCACTATGCCTTCTTCTAGGAAGGGGAACTTCCACGTGTACCCGGTGGCCATGATAACAACATCGCACTCTGTGACTTCGTCGCCTTCGAAAATGACGCCATTTTTCGTAAACCTTTGAATATTGGGCTTTTGTATTACGGAACCGGAAAGTAGTTTCGATCCAAATTGGTCGTTCAAAGCTGGGTCCTTTGAAAAGAAACTGTGGTTTGGTTTAACGGCATACATTCTCTGATCAAACTGTAAGTCGAGATATGTAGATTCAAAAAACCAGCCGACAACTTTGTAAGGCAAGAAGTCCAATAACTGGCACAGGTATCTTCGAAACACTAGTGTGTCAGTTGGTAAGCCGCGATGCCCAACACGGTTGATCACATGTGCTCCGGATCGAGTGCTTAAATATACCTGAAATTACAAAGAAAAAAATTACCCTTTTTGTGTTATATTTCAGAAAAAAGCAGGTACAATCCATCAAGAAAGTATCCGAAAGCTGCATGTTATCAGGAACTAATTATAGCATAGTAAAACAAAACTTTCTATCGTCTTAGAAAATAGTCTCTAAAAATGTATGTAATTTTTCTTTATGGAAGGGGTCGTCTTCGTATTGAAATTCGCACTAACTCGATTTTTTCAAAGACCAACACCCAGTTTGGAATGAAAATTCAAATTCTCCAGATTAAATTAACTCGAATGCATATAAAATTTTGTCATTTCAAGGAAGCGGATGATGAATTATGGGCAGCTAAAATTTAGCGCTTCGAATGTTAAATAAAGGCTGTTGTTCTTTCGACACATCTCAAGATTTAATGGTTCGATACAATAACTCTTGCTTTGTATTAAACTGCTTTATAACATAAAAATTATTATGGGCTATCTTTTTCGGTTTAATGTTGGGTTCCATAGAAATAATCACTCGATAAATTTGACTAAGTATTAGAAGAATTAAGTATTAGCAGAATTAAGATTACATTTTTAAGAAGCATTATTTGCAATTACGGATATGTACAATTTAAGCAGTTCGTCATTAAATAGGCTTTGGATGGCCCATCGTCGTCTTGAGTCCTTGCGAAAAAAGCCAACGCCGTTAATACGTCTCGTACCGCGTCCCATCTCGTCTACTGTTCTGGGCAGCTTGATTCGCTTTTGTCACTAGCGATGGCAGCGCCATCTACAGGTACTCGGCTAGTGGCCCACAATATGCATTTTTTTCAAATTAAAGTAATATTTTATAATATTAATTAATTTTTAAATTTATTTTTCAAAATTATTGAATAGAAACATATGTAAATTTTGACGTCAATCGAAAAAGCAACAACTGAAACACCACAGTGCAAAATTTCAGCCATTTCGGTTCTGTAGTTCCGAAGATACACAGAGCAAATCTAAAGCGCCATTTTCACTATTTTCGAGGTTCGTCACAATTTAACAAATGGACTAGTTGGGGGAAAATATGGATAAATTTAAACACAAAATAAAACAATTCTTTTAATATTGCTTTAGATATTACTTTAGACTAGTAATTATATATTAATGTATCATTTTTCTTTTCAAAATAATTATTATACAAAAAGCAGAAACGAATGGATCAATCTATTGCGTAAAAAGATTTGATTTTGCCTAGCGTATGAACGAAATTGTTTCAACGCACACTGAACTGATTGGGGTCTCAGAAAATTTCAGGGAAAAAAACTTTAAAACTACAGTTTAAAAAATGAGATTTTGAAAATTTGGTTGAGTTAGTGCGAATGAATATGTCTGTATTCTATATGACTATTCTATACTATGATAAAGTAAAAATATAAACGAATAAAGTAGAATAATAAATCTATGAATGGTATTAAATACTGGCATTAGAATTTAATATAGTGTAATCTTTAAAAATTAAACAGAAATTTTAAGATATGTAAGTCCATTTTCTTTCTACCAAAAAAGTAATTGAATGTAAATGATACATCAAAAAATTTCTCAGCGGATATAACATTTTCGTTTGGTAAAAAGTTTATCATGAAAACTATATTACATGGATAAAGAATTCCGCTTTCAATTTATGAGAATTACTAGTGATACTAACCACTTTTTAGACTATTCCTCTAATTCATGATAATAGTGTCATCGATTTCACCAGTCCAATTTACGTAACTGTCTGTTTTTCAATATGAGACAATTTTAGAAAAAGATTGCCTTTCTGCTGCTCGTCTATAGCGACAAAGCAAACGCAATCATGTTTCTGAAAGTTTTCGAGAGAGAAAAGATATTTTAATACACAACTAGACAGCGTCTGTGAAAACAAATTGCTTATTGAGGCATTGCTTTGCTTGACTTGCCTACGTCACTGCTACATTTCGATGAAATATCTTTTTAACAATCAACATTTAGCCTCTCTTTACCAATTTCTTCAATGCGATCACTCCGTAACGTTAATTTTGCGATCACTCCGTAACTTTGAATTAATTCCTTATATTTAACTGTTAAAAATGATAAGTAAAAAGATTCCTTAAAAATGGAAAAGATTTTAATAAGTAAAATAATTTACATATTAAAACTCAAAATAACTGAATAAAGTTTTTCTGTAAAAAAAAAGACAATTGACTGCATTTTATGAAACAAGAAACTAAATTCGTGATAACCAGTTAAATCTAGTCAATAAAAACAACCATTTATAAATAAAAAAAATATTGAATTGAAATGATTGAAGAAAAGCAAATCTTGAATAATAATTCTGTGCATAACAAAAGAACGAACACGCATTAAAAAAACTGAATATCTATAAACTATAATACACAAATTGAGAATAATAGCAAATAATAAATAATGAACTCAAACAGGTATATGTTGGGATAATAGTTATTCTCTTTGTCGAGCAAAGTAAAATATAAAAACACACATCACCATTCAACAGTGTCCAGCCAAGATTAATAATGAAGATTAAAGCTTATGACTACAATGAATAAAATAAAACCAAATTTACCATTCTAAAGCTATCTATTAGGCTTAATTAATCTCTGATAATAACATTGTGGCCACCGGCAGTGGCCATCATCTGCATTTCATGGAAATAATTCAGGCTTTTTGTTACTAATTGTTCTGTCCATTGTAAATAAAAATGTGCATTTCGAGTGGATCGAAAAGACACATTTAAATGAGAAGAGAATTTTAAAACTCAAAAGAGGTGTTTAAAAATTACTGAGAAAATAGTATAAAATGAGAGTATTGGAAGAACTTAAATCTAATGTTTCCTCTTAGGTATGCAAAAAGCAGGGAGAGAAGCTGACGAAGCATTTGTTGACACTGACGAGGGCGAGATTCGAACCCGGGGTGAAAAGATGGGATGAACATATTTAACCTACTGCGCTATCCGGACCGCGTCGTGGAACGTTTGCAGCATTTGAAAGAAGTAAGATGTTTTTCTAAGGAAAAAACTTTGTTTATACAGAAAACGCCTAGAAAATATCTTTCAGATGCTGAAGTATAAGGTGTGCCCAAATGAAAAGGAGACCTTGGCTGTATCAGAGTTGTATCAAATCCCAGTGAGTTAATGTGCTAGCCGATTGCACCTGTGTAGTTAACAGGCTTAATATCAATACCCTCATTTCTGGAGAGTTGTTTCCGCAGTTCGTTGCATGATGGATTCCTCCAGATCAGCACAAAGAGCAGTTATACAATTTCTTTGCGCAGAATGCTTCACAAATTTATCGTACGATGCACCATATTCTGGTGGTGTCAGCATTATGAGGCATTATGAGACGCGTGAACATCGAAGACTTGCCACGCCCTGGACAGGCGCACGTTGTGACAAACAGTGCCGCGATTTCGGCTGTGGAAAAGAATCGCCGGATCACCACTCGTGAAATTACTGTTGAACTGTCGATAAGCAAAGGAATTGCGCATCACATAATCCACAACTAGCTTGGTTATGGAAACGTTTGTGCACAGTGGGTGCCCAAGCGTCTCTCAGAGAATCAGACGACGGCGAGATGGTTTACTAGATCCGTCAGCAACCCAGCAGTTTCTACACTGAAGGCATCCATTCTCTTCCTACGCGCTGGGATCAGTGCATCAATGTGGATGGCAATTATTTATAGTTGTACTGTTCCACATGAACTGTAATTAGAATATTTTTATAAAAATTTCTTTATATCTAACTATAGTCTCCTTTTCATTTGAGCACACCTTATATTTGGGTTCAATAGCGATTTTTCGCACAGGCGCTAGAGCCGCTCTCCTCGTGCCTCGGAACTTTGGGGGGGGCTCAAAATCTACATCGAATTCGAATTAATTACATTCTAAATCGAAGTACATCGCAATGCTAAACCGACGGTGAATTCACTACATTTTGTTGGGGAGAGGCCTTAAAACAGTTTTGCGCTTGTGGCTACATATTGTTAAAATCCTCTACTGCTACTGCTAAAGGAGCTTCCTTCGAAAGATAATTCAGAAACTTTAGATTTGCATGAAAATAACAAGAATATAACGACACTGTCATCGATAAAAATGCCCATGTCCATCAGTAAGAACTGGAGATTTCCTATGACTCCCAAAAAAAGATTTTCCCTTTCATAAAAGAATTCTTAAATTAGGGTTAGTCAGTTCTTAAATATCTTTGTATTTTTCTTGAAAGTGTTACTATCCTTTTAATAACTTCTTTTATTTTGCTATGTTCTGAAAAGTTTATATTTCGTTTTCGAAAACGATTTTTTTTCTAATTTTAGAACACTAGATTTTTTTTCTAATTTTAGAACCTAAGAATTTTTCTAATTTTAGAACGTAAGATTTCTTTTATAATTTCAGAAAGTAAGATTTTTTTTCCAATTTTAGAACCTAAGATTTTTTTCCTAATTTTAGAACCTTTTCAGTATAATGCTTTTTTTATTGTACTTACTTGCTTTGCAACGTTGCTGGTCTCCACAGCTGCATCCAAACCAGAACATCCCATGCCGACAACGACAACTGTCTTATCCTTACAGAAGGACACTCCTTTCAGACTATGGGTGTGCATGATTCTCCCCTGGAATAAATCTTGACCTGGAAAGGAGGGCATTTTGGGCCTGTTGATGTGACCGATGCAAACCAAGACGCCGTCGTAAACATGAGTTGATGTTTCGCCCGATAGTCTGTTCTTCACAGTCACTCTCCACTTCCCGGTCTTTTCGTAATCATCAGATCTCCTCACTTTCAACACTTCCATGTTAAACTGGATGCACTTTAAAACACCTCTTGAATAGTCCATAAAGTACTCATAAATCTCTCGATGTTTCATGAAATTGTTGCTTTCTTTCTTTGGCGGGAAATTGCTCATGGCTCCTATTTCTTTGCTGTGGTTGAGGATGGTCGTGGGCATTGTGGAACCGACGCCCTCTTCGGGTACTTCCCTGTAGCACCAAGTGCCTCCTGGCTGGTCAGTCTTTTCGAAGCAAACAAGATCGAACCCTCCTTCTTCTTCCAAAGACACTAACGAAATCATTCCACAAATTCCGGCACCGATGACAGCAATCTTCTTTCTCTTCGGTGCCATTTTATCTGCAAGCACATACAATTCACTTTCATTAATCCTCTGATTGTATAATTCCTACTATTAGTTCACACTCTCCCTATATATATATATTTATATATCTTGTTCAAATTTTCAATCGTTAATAAAATACTTTTTATTCATTCACTCAAGTTCAAATACATTTTTTAAAACTTGTAGTGGATGGCACTTGATGTTAATACAGTTTTTCAAATATTAATTCATTAATTAAATTGCTAGACTATTAATTAAGATGCTAGACTTGGCGGCAAAGTTGGCGATTTTGGCGACAAAGGGAATTTTCAAGATTCAATCGTTAATAAAATACTATTTATTCATCCACTCAAGTTCAAATACATTTTTTTAGACTTGTAGTGGATGACACTTGATGTAATACAGTTTTTCAAATATTAATTCATTAATTAAACTTAATTAATTAATATTTGAAGAAATTGTATTAACATCAAGTGCCATCCACTCAAGTTCAAATACATTTTTTAAAACTTGTAGTGGATGACACTTGATGTTAATACAGTTTTTTCAAATATTAATTCATTAATTAAATTTAATTAATTAATTAATTAGATCGATGGAAAAAAATTTCTTTTTCAGATTCTTTTTTCATTTGGGTTCTAGTCAACACCATATATAGAAAGGAAAATGGAAAATTGCAAGGAAATTCGCTTTCTATTTTGCCACTTAATATTGTGATTCTGTATATACATATTTATATTAATTGTAATTATTTAATAAAGAGCAACTAAAATAAAATTTTTCTTTGTTGACCTAAGTAGGAATTGACTTTAAAATTTTTTTTATATTACTTGTTTAAAATCACTATTTATATGCAAAGTTTGCAAACGTGTTCAATTACCGTTGAGCCAAGCGAGATGGTATTTATATGCAAAGCTTTATTAATTTTATATGATCCAACTCTATAAAAGTATTAAGTAAACACATCAGCCTATGAAAATCGCAGGATGCAGCCGAAAATAGACCTACTTCCAACCTGTGGAAATAGCGGGATACGTACTCAGATGGTTAACCACCTACTTCTGGCATTCGCGGCCTTCTATGTTTATTTGATAACCACAACCATAAAGAGCTACACCAGCCCAAAATGGCGAAACGAGGTAAAGTGGTGCACGAGCGTGATAAGATTATTTTCGCCCTCACTCGTAGTCAGGGTAAAGGCGTTCGGAGAATGATATAATTTTGTCACCCCTAACACTGGCTCCCAGGACTTTCGCCATTCATCCAGGTGGGTCATTGTATTTGTATTGTACTTGTTCCTTTTATGCTTAATTACTTTTGAGTTGTTAGAATTATAGTGTTAGTTTTATATATCTGAGTGCCTCATTGTTATTTTATTGCAATCTCGAATGTTAGTATGCCTTGGCCTACCAGATTTCTAGGTTGTTTTCGATGTTATGCTAGGAATATCTTTGATGGTATGTTATAATGTATTGAATATTGGTGTGCCTGGGCTTTTTGAATCGTTAGATTCGGTTATTATATAGAAAGTTTTCGGATGTATCCACGGAGCAATGTCTGTTTTTGCTTGATTGATTTATGTTATTGTTGCTTATTTGTACCAGGTGTCAGTACCAAAGGAATGTCTCCTTGGTCAGATTATGTCTGATTTTATATATAATTTTGTCAAAGTTCTATTGTAATTGATTGTGACTTTGTAAATTTCTGCTTCGTTTAATTTAGGCCCATTCTGGCCTTTTTGTAAGCATTTTTAGAAACACAATAAATGCTGTCTTGGGGGCTGGGTGCGTGCTGCCCCTCCTTCGTGCTGGGCTGGTTCTCTTTCCCCGGCTGCCCTTGTTGTGTCTTACACCCAATAGGGTAGGCCGGCAGCCGTGGGTTGGGTAGTTTCCCAGGACTTTCGCCATTCCTCAAACTTGCGACTTTCAGCCACATACGCGAGAGAGAAGCAGAGCAAAACCCGTCGAAGTCAAAGGCCAATCGGATGTACCTGATGGGGCCGTCGCAAAGAAAGCCCCTCCCTCCAGCACAAAGGCCACAAGCAACACTTGACAGACCGGCAATCATCTCGTTCCAGCAATAGCCCTCTAGGAGAACACATGTTGGTCCAGCTGACAATTTGTTCAAATACTGCAAAATGGTATACATCTTGTCTTTCAAATTCAAAAGGAATGTAATATTCAAAATTGAAGAAGACTTCTCTTTCGAAGTTGAGAGTAAATAAATAAAAAGGGAACAGTGAGGATCAGTACCCGACTAGAAGTCAATTTAAGAGAGTTCAGCAGCAAGCATTTTATAAAGAAGAACTCGAATAGAGTTTTTAACATTGTTATTCTTAATAAGAATATTGAGAATTTGCCATGCTAAAGGCCAATTTATCTTTTCATTTTGCTATCTATGTTGCAGTCTTGTGAGTTTCACACTTCCTACGCTTACTCCACACTGACGTAGCTCCCGGGGC
This sequence comes from Araneus ventricosus, assembly GCA_013235015.1. NCBI lineage: Eukaryota > Metazoa > Arthropoda > Arachnida > Araneae > Araneidae > Araneus > Araneus ventricosus. The sequence continues at coordinate 31,543 of BGPR01013568.1, read as the reverse complement.
ATAAATAACCCCCTTGCCCACCTGTAGCTACGCCACTGCCCACCCAGCCTAGGTCTGCGAGTGAATCTGAATGACCCTGCAGCCGCGACGATCAATCGGGCACTATGACCCAAGCATTATAGCCCCCATTACGGGCGGCTCATAAGAAGACCCCTCAGACAGAGGTACGACCATACATCGGCAGGGGGTAACCCGACCCCACGCCATTACTATATCTCACCGAGAAGCGAGACTCTGCTTATTTATTTGGCAGGTTCCCATCCTCATATTTGAGGTACTCCCTTGAATGGGAAATCTTTTTGATAGCAAGAATCCCGGGGCATAAATAACCCCCTTTTCCACCTGTCACTACGCCACTGTCCACCAGCGAGTGACTTCTTCGACGCCACTTGTGTGACTCGGTAGCACTTCTCCCTAGATCGTAATTCGCCACCAATCCTCCCCTCCAGTGCTATAAATAGAACTGTGACTTTGAGGAACTGTGAGCAGCGCTTTTCTTCGTCTCGCTGTGTTTGGAAACATTTTTAAAAATTAATTAAAATTAAATTGAGTGTTACATGGAAATAAAATTGTATTCATTGGAAAGCTAATATTTTTAACTTTAAGATGAAGTTAAAATATTTTTATACGACAATATGCACCGAAGTTGTTGCGGAAAAACGTTAAAATTTAAGGCAATTTTCCCTCTATTCAATGACGCGGGAATTAGACAATAAAATTACTTAGTTTTTCCGAACACTATTGCTTTTTTTGTAATTCCTAGTTTCAGGCGGCTAAGATGAAATAAAAATTTAGTCTTTCCCGAAATAAGCAGGGGGCGACTGACCCTCCTCGTCCCTTCGACTTGCCGCCACTGATGTGAACTATGACTGGGCAGCATTTATTCCTGGATCGTAACCCTTCACCAACCGTCCACTCCCTCCCAGTGCTATAAATAGAACCGTGACCTTGAGGAACCGTGAGCTACGCCGTTTCTCAAGAAAACAGAAGGTTAAATAGAACGTCGCACTGAACTAAAATTGGTGGCATTGAAAGCTAATCTTTTAAACTTTAAGATGATGTTAAAATGATTTTTGAGCGACAATATGCTCCGAAGTTATTGCGGGAAAACGTTAAAAGTTAAGGTAATTTTTAAGTAAATTCGACTTAAAATTTCGAAAAATTCTTTCTTAGTGAGCACTTACTACCCAAAAAGCAACCACGCGACAAATTTCAAATTTCTAGGCATCTCTAGTCTCTATTGGGATATTTCGTGATGAGTGGGTGAGTCATGGTATTTGCCTTTTATATATGTAGACGATAATGTCCCGTCACCAGCTTCACGGATCTTTCCTCTAACGTTAAGCTGACTTTCTACTGTTAGTGCTGGGATGTTAATTAAAAAACGTTAATGCTAGATTGGTGCCCTATTGATAAAATTAGATCAATATTTCAATTTTTAAACCAAAACAGGGAGCTAAAAATATGAATACAATAATATGCAATTTTGCAACACTTAATTGATCAAGTACCTACCTTTACAGACACAGAGCACCTAAAAATATTTAGTTGGCCGAAGATGAAAGTATAGCTGAAATCATCTAGTACACTTGCAAATTGTGAGATCAAATAAGAGAAATTAAAACAGAGTCAAAAATTTTAAATTTAAATTTTTTTTATTTATAAAATTTAAATTAGAAAATTACTGCCAACTAATTTTAGAAAAATAGAAAATAAAAAAATTGAACTGATGCACATTACCCATATTATATATATTTTTAAGCACAATATTTAGCAAATTAATACATGTAAAAGATGTCCTTTCACAATGGCCATTATAAAATATGATTACATTGAACAAGAGTTAAGTCAATCTACATTGACACATTTCGTTATGTACTGAAATTATTCTTTTCATCATTTTCGAATTTCACCGATAATTCTTTTGCATCACAAATTCTTGAATTAGTGGAAGCACTTAAGTGATATAGTATGATCTTTTGCATTCGATCTAAACTTGGAATACCAAGTTTACTTTCTACGAATTTTACTCGAAACCCATACTTGCACACACAGTTCGCAGCACTAAATTTTAAGATATCACCACTAATTGTTGAACAACAGAGATGAAGCGACAGATACAGCAAGCCTTGTAGTTATACACAGGAGATTAAGCTGTACTTTCTATGCGCACAAAAAATTCTAGCAGAACTTCCAACAAATTCGCATACATAACGAAAAACAATGATTACGAGTGACAGGCTGTTCAGGAGTATAATTGGTGTTCTGCAGTCCAGAATTTTTTTACGGAGAGTAGAGTAACTTGGTCCCATAAAAGTTCCTTCATTCTACCTTTTTTTTCGGAAAACGTAAATCCACAGCCATTTCGCACAATTCTTCTCGAGACGAACACAAAATGAATAATGAAAGCCATTTTATATTACAGATTGTTCTGGAAATGCGTCGGAGAAAACACCACCACACTTGTTTCGCTTTCAGTTTTTTTAAAGGAAGACCAACGCAAAAATAATTCAGCTACAGATTCAAAAGGATTCAATATTTTTTTGATTAAGGGAAAAATAACTCAGGGGCAAGCACCGAGAGGCCCAACGGCCCTCGGGCTGCAAAAAACACCAACCTCTCGTTTAGTCAAACACAAAAGAATTCAAATCACACAAAGGAAAACGCTTCCAGTCAGAGACGCCAAATCCAATTAACGCAAAAATTCATATGCGGAACAAGATGGCGAGTAAATAGTCCCGTTGAATAAATTTGATTTATAATTCAATAAAGTTGAAACATTAAAGGAAAAGACATCAAAAGTAAAGACAACTAATATTTAAGTCGAACACTAAGTAAATAATTAAGAAAAATTTAGATATTTAATAAAACTGTTAAAAATTACCGTTTAAATTTCAAAAGTTGCCAGAGATGCCAAAAGATTTGAAAGAAACTCTTGTGGCGAAGATTTAAATATTTAAAAATACTGATAAAACCGAAAAATGATGTAGATGCAATTTTTGCAATCTAACACCTGCCATAAGTTTTGAACTGAGATAAATCGAATATCAAATTTGATGAGTTGAGGCAATACAAGTTTGGTGGCAGTACTGTACTCTTAAGTCTAACCAAATTTTTAATAAAAAATCACCTATAATGCAATGTACAAAAATTTGAAAGCGTTTTTCTTGCCTCATGATTTTAAAATGACAAAAAAGCATGAGATTAAATGCTTGAAGAAAGGACGAAAATCATTTCAGTCTACCTCACACACAATAAAAACAAACATACCTGAAATCAAATATCTGTTGCCACACTTTATAAAAATATTACTTTGAAGCAGAAGCGATAAAATATTTCAGCAATGCAATGAATACTAAAGTGAAAATTCTGCTTTGGAGTTAATTTGCCAAGGAAACAATTTATACTATCACAACCGTAACAATTGCAAAAGCGCGCGAATCGAAGATTTCTTGAAATAATGAAATGGTTTGAATTTTATTTGCCACAATAGAAACATTGTTACAATTCATGTTTTAAAACATTTCGAAACATTAATTAAAATTGAACAAAATGTTGCATCGAAATAAGATTGGTGTAATTGAAAAGCTAATTTTTTTAATCTTTAAGATGATGTAAAAATGGGGTTTTTTTGCAATAATAGATCCGAAGTTAATCCGGTAAAACGTTAAAATTTAAGGTAATTTTTAAATAATTTAAATTCTAATTAAACTTTAGAAAAATCCTTTCTTAGTGAGCACCTACTCCCCAAGAAGCAACCGCCTGCCAAATTTCAAGTTTCTAGTCCCAGTGGTTTGAGAGATTTCGTGATGAGTCAGTGAATAATCGTATTTGCATTTTATATATAACTAGCAGTACGCGCACGGCGTTGCCCGTGGAATCAGGACTTCAAGAAAATAAAAAAGCCCACATACAATTACATAAATGAAAGTTTTAAAAACGAAACCCAAACAGAAATATATACATTATTGAGTTTGTCCTCTTCTTTTTCCTCTCGACGGAGTACCGTTAATCCAAACCAATGCTAAAAAATTACAATGTGGTATTTATTAGACCGCAAGCAAAGTATGAAAGGCAAAGAAATAAGTTAAGACACGCTTAAAAATAATAATCGAAGTCATCGAGTAAATAAATCATCTCCTCTGCAGAACGCGAAAGTAATGACCTCACACCTGCCCCGTCAGCCAATGAAATTGCCCGCAACGTTCCGGAGAGCTGTCGCGGGAGGAAGCCTCGCTAGAGGAAAAATATCTTTCAACTACCAGGAAAAAATTAATTAAAAAAAACGGGAAAATATATTTTAACCATTCTTGTTCTAAATCCGACAGAACCGTTGCAGCTAGAAGCTGAAAAATTTTGAAAATGATATCTTTATTAGAACATCAGATGCAAGAGTTTTAATGATTCCAGAAAAATTTATTTTTGAAAAGTGACTATTTTTAAAAAAATTCCCGAAATTCAGTAAATTACGTTAGAATTCGAAACTAACTTCATTAGAACGGAAATCGCGTGCTCTTCTCAATAGTTTATCTGTTTTTCTCGTACGATTATTCGAAACCATTCTATTGAGAAACTAGTGCGAAAAATTAACCAAAACAACACAAAACATTAAATAAAAATTTTTCTAGATTAAATTTTAAAATTTCGGCTTCGAGGTGCATTCAGTCACCATTACGACTGTGTGCCAATTTTCATAGCTGTAAGTGCGATAGATTCGTCTGGACATCGCAGAGACACACACACATACGCAGACAAACATTGCCTTTTATAAGTATAGAAGATAAAGTGAAAAGTTAAATTGGAATTGCACAACATTAGACTAAACAACTAGCAAGTACCAGTTGCAAAAACCAATTTTATAAATTTTACTTACATTTTATCGTTGAAAGAAAAGTATCCTCCACCAACTTCAATAAAAAGTGAAAAACCAATAGAGCTTTGCACATACACCTTTTTTCCAATATATAACCTGATTCCACGTGACTTCTCAATTATTAGCGATCATAGGTTCATTTCCTCTAAGAATGCAATTTTCTGTCTGAATTTGAAGATGGTGCATCATTTTAATGGGATTTAAAATGGTTACTTGTGACAGTTCATAATGATAAGTAAAAAAATTGTCTACAGAGATTTATCTCGGTATTATTTTCATATAATGGAACTGGGATCATTGATGATAATTACTTTTATAGGCCAAATTACTTTGATTAATTCTAATAGTTATGTTTACTTCTCTATTCTTTATAGAAAAGTTGAATTTTTTTTTATAGGAAAGTTTTAATATTTTGTATTGTTAAAAGTGAATTCCTTCCTTAGATTTTCCTAAAGTTTATGTAATTGCTTTTCTTTGTAATCATACACTATTAACTCTCCAATGTTATCTGATAGATTTTATATATATATATCTTTTCCTGTTTACTATCAATATTTTTACCTCTTTCCTTTTAAGATAATTAATTCGAATATGCGCATTTCTTATGCTTTTAAAAGAGTCGTATGTTGCTAGTATTTATAACTTTCTGGTAATACGAAGTATACAGAGTTAAAGTAGAAGAAAGGTGCCCAATTTGAACCACCTGGACGTTTTTTAATTAACAGTGATAGAGAAGTAATTTAAGGAAAAATAAGTAGTAAAAAGTTTTTGTAGTTTATTTATTTTCAGGATTAGGTAATTAACTTTTTGAGAAATACGCTTGAAAGTAGGAAAAAAAATAGCATAAAAGAATTGTGTCCTTAACACAATTAAGTAATCTGGTTGCCCTTTTACCACTGGCATCACAAACTTGACCATCAATTTTTAAGTACAATTAATGCCAAAACATTTTTTGATTCTCAAATTCCCTCCAGCCTGCAATGCAAGAACCCAAGTATGACATTTTATACTCTGCATCACTTCTCCTTCCTTTGTTTTCTCACTAATGATACGTATTCTTAGTATCTTTCTGAATACTCTGCATCACGTCTTCTTCCTTTGTTTTCTCACTAATGATACGTATTCTTAGTATCTTTCTGAATACTCTGCATCACGTCTTCTTCCTTTGTTTTCTCACTAATGATACGTATTCTTAGTATCTTTCTGAATACTCTGCATCACGTCTTCTTCCTTTGTTTCGTCACTAATGAAACGTATTCTTAGTATCTTTCTGAATATTGCTAAGAAAATGTGCAAATATTCCTACTTTCTTCATGTTTTCGCAGTGAGATTTCCCGCCTTGAATGGAAAACATAATCATTTTTGTCGGAGATTCGAAAAAAAATCCGACCAAGAAGTTGTTAATTAAAATTACAAAAGAGAATCTCTAACGTGAACATTCCCACCCTTCATAGTAAAAGAACACACCACTGATATTTCATTACAAAGTTTCAGGCTATTTATATCCGATGATCCTCCATCTGTTAAAATGGTTTTAAAATCTTTGCAATTGGCCAAAATTGCAGAAGAACTAGAAACTTTTAGTTCGTATATATGATATAAAAAACAGAAGTTACTGCTGGGACCTTGCAGCTGAGAAACTCTTTGTTGTGAAGAATTGATTGCAGAGTCAACCAAGTGGTAAAAGAATTCAATTTTATATTTTTCTCGTGCATCAATTATGGGCTCATCCTGATTTTCATAATCAAATTGCCTTTTTTGCCGACGAACAAGATGAAGCGGTCTGTGCGCTGTACCGCACACATACACAGACATTGCCATTTATATGTATAGATCACTTGAGTAGTGCCTTGAAAGTTTTCTGGTCATTAGTACACAAAATTAGATTGTTTTTTAGAATTTTTTCAGAAAATTTTCTAATTAATTCAGAAACTCCGTTGAGATTTTTTCTCATTTGGTTTTGGTAATTTTGCGTCCCTCGATTTTTTTTACTCCGTGCCGAGGTACGGACTAACGGGGCGTTCGTCCGGCCCTGCAGTGATATTAACTTAGTATAGCAAAGAATTTTAATTGCGCTGTGTACGGTAAATTGTATAGCATAATTTATTCTGGTTGCTTTTTTTTAAAACTAAGTATAGCAAAGAATTTTGATTGAGTAGTTGCTTCTTTTTTAATCTTTTCCTAAAAAAGTAGGGTGGCGAGTAACCATCTTCGCCCCCACTGGTGTGAATTATGACATTTCTAACTATATCGCAATCCGTCACCAACCCTCCCCTCCAGTGCTATAAATAGAACTGTGACTTTGAGGAACCGTGAGCAACGGCGTTTCTCCGTCTCGATGTGATTGGAAACATTTTTAAAAATCAATTAAAATTAAATTTAACTTTACATTGAAATAAAATTGTAGTTATTGAAAAGCTAATTTTTTAAACTTTAAGATGAAGTTAAAATGATTTTTGTGCGACAATGTGCGTAATGTAACCAAGTAAGATGTGGTGCCATCTATTATTCGAAAAGAAAAAGAGAAACAGGAAGTGCAGGCAACAGTATTTTTAAGAATAAAAAACTTTTCAGTTTCAATTAATACCTTAACAAATAAAAGGAAACGGTAAAATAAAAAGAAATTATTAGAAAATATAGTAGCAACCACTAATATTTTTTTTATTGTTATTCTCTCGGTATATTTTTTATCCTTTCGTTTTAAACATTCAGACAAGCTTTCCGATACCAGAAGACAGAATTTTAAGTTGGTCTTTAGTTGCCCCTTCATAACCTAGTTTAAATAGAAATTCTGATGGAATCTCGGCGAATTCTCCGATGTCTATAGCAGTTGCGAATGGCGGCACTCAGGTGGGAAAGTTAAATTTATTAAAAATAAAAAAATTTTCTTGATTTTCATCGCTTTTCATTTAAGATTTGAAATTAAAAAACGCGAATAATAGAAAAGCTAGAAATAAAACATAATAAATTGAAATCAATATTTTTCAAAAAAAAAATTACACCCAAAAATGCATTCTATTGTCTCTAGTTAGTAATACAGGGTGTCCGAATCAAATGTCCCTAATTTAGAGAGGTCGCTATAATTAACAGAAAGTTAAAATGTATAAGAAAATTGTAAAATTAGAAAACAGTACGCACAAATTTTTCATTAAACCAGCGGGAGTATTCTCCCCTAAACTTTCTCGTATACTTCCCCAAAAAGGTGCTGTTTTCCCTCCCCCCCGTGGATAAAAAAATCGAACCTACTGTAACCCAAAATCCATTGACTATCATAAGGGTTTTCATTGTAGATTATAGTGATTGAAAAATATTTAGGTAAAGAATCAAATTCAAAAAGATGCTTACCGATTCCACTCTTGCCGGCTCAAGGACAAAGTGACATAATTGACTCCATAGCTTCCGCGTGCACAGAGATTGCTTCCAGTACGCATGCGCTTGGAGATGACGGAGTCGTTTCGAAAGTAAAAAAATTGAATATGAAATTTGAACACCTGTTTTTAACCGATTGAGATGAAAATTGGGCACAGATCCATAATTAATGTTAACATCCGTGATACCAAGTTTTATTTATCTAAGCCAAAGGGCTTATGAGATATAATTTTTACAAGTATGCGATTATACAGACCAACAGACAGTCAACCCTTTGACGGTTTTGGTCAAAAATTTGATATAGACCTACATTCCTGATGATAAAACTGTGAAACAAATTTTATCCATTTAGCTATTCAAGTTTTTGAGTTATAATGGTCACATGAACGCGGACAGACAGACTTCCCTTTGACGGATTTTGTCCGAAATTTGACAGAAACCTACAAATTATGTTTAAAGACCACATACCAAATTTCATCCCCGTAGCTCTAATAGTTTTCGAGTTATCGTGCTCATACACACACAGACACATATAATTCCAAAATTGTGTTTTTCGGATTCAGGGATGTCTAAAACGTGGAGATTCGTCAAAATATCGAGATCGAATTTTTTGACGATTACAATACTTTCTCTTTGTATACTTCGTATACGAGAAAGTAAAAATCAGTGCACTTCCACATGGCCTCTCTTAGTAGCCCTGAGGATATCCAGACGGTAGTCCAGTTCCAGCAAAATGCTGGAATTGTATTTGGGGTATTGCTGTATATAAATGCTGTATTTGGGGTATTGCTTAAATTTGCAACATGTTCATTTCAAAGTTTGCCGTTACAGAAGTCTCAGCAAAGAAAAATGGCCCTATGACTAAATTATGTGAAAGATCACACCACACATTGATTTTTGGACTGTTTCTTTCCACTTCCTGTACTGCATGGGGATTTTCTGAGCCCCAAATTCTGAAGCTGTGCTTATAATCACTTTGTTGCTCAAATGAAATGTTGTTTCATCTGAAAAAATGATGGGATTTAGAAAATCTTATTCATTTTCGATGCGAGATAACATCTCCGCGGCAAATGCGACACGCTGCGATAGTTTCTGCATAATCTACATTTTGTACGCGTACAACCTCAGTTTTCATATATACGCGAAAAATAAAAACTGTCGCCAAAATCTAAGAATTCAACAGCCAATTTTGCCAAATATCGCCAACGTATCGCTAATAGATTTTTTAAATTGACTATTCAAATTAGGGATATTTGATTCGGACACCCTATATATTAAAAATATGGGAAAAAACGAAGCTCTGCCATAAGCAGAATAACGGTTTAGAAAGTAAATTTGCTGATATGGTGATATGCCCTTGTCTTGAATTTGGTGTTAACTGTAACTCTTTCAAGTTCACTACATGTTTCGTTTTGAAAATTACTAAATTTATTTCAAAAATGAGCATTAGACATGTAGCTGATCATAAATATGTAAAAGAAAAAAAATGGCATTTTTTATTTTCAAGAAATTTATTTGTGGTTTCACAAAAAAACCAATGAACGGTTACGGGCTATTTTTCAATTCCTACTATTAGTTCACACATTTATATATCTTGTTCAAATTTTCAATCGTTAATAAAATACTTTTTATTCATCCACTCAAGTTCAAATTCATTTTTTAAAACTTGTAGTGGATGAAACTTGATGTTAATACAGTTTTTTCAATTTTTTAAAAAATTTTTCGTTGTTCACCTAAGTAAGAATTGACTTAATTTTTTTATATTACTTGTTTCTTCGAAGTTATCATAGAAATGCAATTTAAATTATGTATTTAATTCATAAGTATACGTGAGTATTCAAGATATTCAACATTCATAAAATTCAATATTACTTTTGAAGATTCAATTTTAAAAATTATCAATTTGTGCAAAAACCCTCAACATTTTGTTTCTCTTAGAGGTCGATAGTAATTTAGCTAACGGTATTGAGCTGGAATTTTTAAATAAGTTGCCCTATATACCTGGTTCTTAAGTTATGAAAGAAAACTTACGCTTCGTTTCGCACATGCGCAGTAAAAAAATGTTCAATGTGTGGTTTCACTGTGAAACCAATGAAAGTGAAAGGGTTAACAAAATCTTATGCAGCTGCAGTTATTCATTCAATAAAATGTTGTGTATAGCTGCAGTTTTCAATTTGCTCGAGAATTTAGTAACTTTGGTAAGGACTTTATTTACATTTGGTTCGATATGTTGCAAAATAACAGTACTCTTGCTATGGATCCACCAAAAGATTAATTAATTTTTAATCATAAAATTTCATTTCCTCCTACTCTCCCAATAATGTGTAGGTAAGAGCTGTCGCATTCGAACCGGCTCCTAGACTGGACTAGTATCAAAGCTTCATTTCTATTAAATATTTGGGCCCTAAAATAAGCAAATTATGTTGTAAAGATCCCCATTCTCTTCAAAATCTGCAACCGTGTTGCTAAGTCCTATATGATTTGTTTTCGATCATTTCGTTAAAATTCGTAAAGAAAGTCTGCCGTGTAGATGATCCTTGTTTTCACTAAAAAAAATTGTGATATGACTATTGTTAATTGTATGCATAAAGTTGTGCTTGCACATAAAGCTGCTTTTTCTCTAAGATTGAGTTTTTGCTTTTCTAAAAGCCAAACGAAATGTAAACCATCCAGTTTCCAAGTGAACTCAAGAACCATCAATCTGACTGATATTTAAGAAGGAATAGAAAACCAGGAAAGCACACAACACATATAGACATTAATTATTAAAATAAAATATTAAGATACTATTGGATAGTGGGAAGATAATTATAAAACGTTAATGCAAGGTAAGTGCTCAATGTTAAAATTTAGATTAATATATATAAATTAATAAATCAATACTGGGTGCTGAAATATAAAACACAATAATATGCAATTCTAGCTACACTCATATAAATCACCTACCTTTGCAGACCTGAAAAAACTTGGCCGCTAAATTAAATTGCTGAAAACACTTTAGTACATTGCAAATTGTGAGATGAAATTAGAGAAATTAAAACAGAATCAAAATATTAGAATTTAAAATCTTTTTATTATAGAATTGTTTAATTAAATCATTTTAATCACTGCCATGATTTATATATATACAAAAATAATGCACAGGACTGAATATATATTAACCAAAATAAAAATTGTAGCTACACATAGATAAATAAGCTCTGCAGGCCTAATAATTGCAACTTAGTACACTAAGTAAAAACAACCTAAATTCAAAAAAAATATATATATTGATGACTATTCTGTGCCACATAACAAAACGTCTTGAATTATTGAACACACTTTTTTAAATGAATCTGACTTGTATTCAACCTAGAATTATGCTTGAAGCATGTTACTTGCACACTTTCATTTTTGCATCAGCCATTTTAGACGTTTACCACTCATTCAAAAAAAGATATGCTGAAGATGGAAAAAAAACACACACACAACAGAACTTGTAGCGTAAAACATGATCATGAAGCGCCAATTTATATTAATTTGCAGCACACAATATTACGATGAAACAGAGAAATGCTAAAGGTATAACACAAACTGCAGACTTTGAAAGAGGTGACACGAACTCATTACTCAGGATCACTGATGAGAATAAGTGTTCATGCCACCAAGTAGCAGAGTTTTTAAAATAAGGAAGCAATCACTGCTTTCTTTTACGAACAGCATTTTAATTCACAGATTGTTCTGGAATTGCAATGTAGAAAACACCTTCATTACATTTTAAATTTTTCATCACAGTGGTTTCTCATACTGTTTCCTTAAAGGAATACCAACGAAAAAAAATATACTTCAGCTTCAGATCCAAAAGATTCAATATGGTAAATTATTAACGGAAAAAAATAACTCAGGGGCAAGCTCCCAGAGGCCCAACGGCCCTGGGGCTCGCAGCTGCAAAAACACACAAACTACTCGTTAAGTCAAGCACAAAAGAATTCAAATTACATAAAGGAAAACGCTTCCAGTGAGACGCCAAATAACGCAAAAATTCCTACGCGAACCAAGATGGCGAGTAAATAGTCCAGTTGAAAAATTTTGATTTATAAATTAATAAAGTTGAAACATTAATGGAAAAGACATCAAAAGTTAAGACAATTAATATTTAAGTCGAATACAGAGTAAACAATTAAGAAAAATTTAGATTTTTAATGAAACTGCTAAAAATTACCGTTTAAATTTCAAAAGTTCCCAGAAATGCCACACGAGAGGAAAGAAACTTTGGTGGCGAAGAATTAAATAATTCAAAATACTGATAAAACCGAAAAATGATGTAGATGCAATTTTAGCAATCTAACATCTCTCCCCCCCCAATGGGAAAAAAATTTTGCTGCTACCTGACTGGAAGAATTTTCCTGAAAACGTTTTCAAAATATATGCTCTATAAAACATATAGAGTATTAGACACATTAAATTTTAAAATATTACATCATTGTATACATTATATTTACACTTTTGCTCTCTCTTTCGCCACTCTCCTCCGAGAAACCACAACAAAAATTTCAGAGCACATTATTATACCATGTAAAAATTATGCCACATAATTTCATCCACAATACTAAATGTTTTTTCACAAATTTATTCATTCATTTTTTCACTGCTTAAAAATAATTTCAGCATTCAAAACAATAGGAAAACATATATGCACTGATACAGAATTTCAACTCCCTAAAGAAAACACCATCAGTTGTGTTGTATATAGCTTCAAAAGGCTGCAAATTCATGAAGTATAATTATTTTTTTATAAAACTCCTTGCACTTACACTCCTATCAAGACCTATACCCTATTCACTAGATTTTCGGACCAGCCTAACAAAAATAGGAAAATAAATATCACCTGGTATTTGATGGAATACAGTACCATCCAATACCAGGATATCAATCTTAATACACAGAATGAAAAATAACAAGAAATCTTTGTGAAGCTATGTTTAACATCTTTTTTTTCTGTGTACACTTTGCTGATTGGCATTTATCAATACAAAATGAAGTAAATAAAATTATATACCACATTTAAATTGTAAAACAATTATGACATGAATGTTATTTTCAAATAATTTTTTCCCTTTGGGCCTCTGGGGGCTTACCCCTGCAAAAACACACCAACCACTCGTTAAGTCAAGCACAAAAGAATTCAAATTACATAAATGAAAACGCTTCCAGTGAGACGCCAAAGCCAAATAACGCAAAAATTCCTACGCGAACCAAGATGGCGAGTAAATAGTTCCGTTGAAACATTTTGATTTATAAATTAAAAAAGTTGAAACATTAATGGAAAAGACATCAAAAGTTAAGACAATTAATATTTAAGTCGAATACAAAGTAAATAATTAAGAAAAATTTAGATTTTTAATGAAACTGCCAAAAATTACCGTTTAAATTTCAAAAGTTCCCAGAAATGCCACACGCGATGAAAGAAACTTTGGTGGCGAAGAATTAAATACTTAAAAATACTGATAAAACCGAAAAATGATGTAGATGCAATTTTTGCAATCTAGCAGATACGTTTTTTGAAGATGTTATATTTAAAGATGAACTTTTTTCTGCATTAACTCTTTAAACCCGAGGCGACTTTTTTCTTCTAGCTCCTTTAAAACCGGGACCTTTTCGGAGGAAGCGACATGAATTGAACTCTCCCAACCTGGTGGTCATTTGCCCCACCTTCCCTTAAGGCGCATGGAAATGGGCTGCGGTTTGCAAGGATAATTAGACACCCTACCGCGCTTATCTCCTAAGTGATCTCAGAACCTCACCTCCCCTCAAAAGAAACCAACCACCTCAGACCGGCCTTCTTCGCTGTTAAAGGGAAATTTTTAGACCGCCCGAGACCGCCTCGTTTGGTGTCAGAGGGTTAACAGGGCGAAGCGAGGCCCTGTTATAACTCGACCTTTCGGCTTTTCATCTGTTTCTCACAACCAAATTCGTTGTTCTATTTTCTTTGAATTTGTCATGAGGCATTGAAAATGGCGTATGTGTAAAGAGTTTTATTTTTTTATTCCGTTTCAAGATTGTTGGCTGTTTTAATGGTTCCATTTTATGTGATGTTTTCGACGATTCTAGACAAATGATACAACATTCATAATGTGTCTAAAGAATACCGATAATAACAAATTGCATTTTATTGTAATTTTGTTAATACTGACAAAAGCAGACATTTAGTTGCAATTTTGCCGATACTGATAAAAAGCAAAGACTTTATTAAATAATTTGAAATTTATAAAGAAAATGACTGATTCTTCAAAAATTGCAATGAAGAGCAGGTTTTAGATTCTAGGTGCAGTTTACAGAACTATTAGTATATTGTTATAAATTTGTAAAACCGTTTTTCCTACTACGTCAGTCTAGTGTTTGGAAAGAATGTTTTACAGAGATTCGTACTAAATGGAAGCAAATGACACTCGACTTTGGTGATAAACTTGGCAAACATTTGGCGACAAATTTGGTGACAAATTCAAGATTCTCTAATATGCTTGAATTTTGATCCTATCTCAGTTAGGAACGGAAATATAGAGAATGTACGAGATGGTTCTATGTGACGTCACATCCTGTCGGAAAAGGTATAAAAACCCGGAGATGCCCGAGTGAGTCTTTGAAATATGTTTGAACGTCTTTGAATCTCTTTGGAGTTTAGTGCGCAGCGCGAGCTGGTAAGCTGATCAACGTCAAGCGGTACTGAAAGTGTTGTTAATTGTTATTATTAGTGATTTGCTGTTATTATTAGTGATTTGCTGTTATTATTAGTGATCTTCATGTTTTCCGGAATATTCACAAATAAAGTGTTGTTTTCCATTATCCTGCTTGTTGGACTGCTGTCACCTTATACTCACGGACGATTTTCGAAACAATATGTTTCATACCATTATAAAACATATTGCACAGTTTTCTGAATTGCAATCCCACTCATAAAACTATGCAGTATGTTTTTCTGCCCCATTACAACACAAAAAAGTAAATTAAAAGATAAATAAAGCCAACTTTTATAGCACGCGCATGCGCGAAAAAGATTCTATGTGTTTTTCAGAGATATGTTTTATTTTAAAATTTTTCATATAATAATAAAGTCCCTGCTGATTTGTTATAATAATTAAATTTGCTTTTATTTGATTTCAAACGGAACATCGAAGTTTCGAAAATGACTCAAATGACTCACCGAAAAGTTGTTACTGTATATAATATTTAAAGCGCAAAGCAGTGTTCAGCTTATTTCGATGAATCACTTTTAGAAGTATATGGGAAAATCACGTCTCAACACTATTTCGGATTCGCGTTTCATCCGACATAAGTCCAAACTGAAAAGGTTGAAAGTTGCAGTCAGAAAACAAATTATTTTGAAGAAATGCGGATTTCTGATAACATCCGATGATTTATTTCTCTATGATTACTTCCGCACTAAGATATCCTTATCATGCTTTCTTAAAGAGAATTATCTGTTCTTCGACTCACAAGGGTTAGCCTTTTTTCATTGTGTTTACATAAGGTTTTGAACATTGAAAGAAGGAAAAGAACTTATTCAAACCTCTCGTGAATGCAACTTTAAACAAGGAACGAAATGCTTCTCAATAAACTGGAACCTTAGAACCTGATACTTGATACAATGAATACAAAATGTAATTTAATGTATCACATAATCAACCTGACGATCAATTAACACCTTTTTTCATAATGCTTAGAAATTATTTTCATGGCGACAGTCATTTCTTGTAATCATGATAGAAATATTATATTAAAATTTGAATTAAATACCTTGAATATTTCAGGAAATATGAGTATATGTAGTAAATAATTTTAACTACACATACGCGAAACATAGCAAATTTTTTCTTTCATAATTTCAAAGTCATATAAATAGCTCAGCTTATATAAAGATTCAGGAAAATACCAGCATTACAACGAAGTGAATTTGGGCTGCACTCTGAGAAAAGTGAATTTCAGCTGCACTCTGAGAGAAGTGAATTTGAGCTGCACTCTGAGAGAAGCTAAATGATAAGGGCTCTTGCACAATTTGATATTTGTTTTGTTTATGATTGTTATTTTTAATACCTAATTTACTGTAATTTGAATTATGTACTTAATTTATAAGTGTGTATGAGTATTCAGCGTATTTCTAACTTTTATACAAGTCAATACACTATTCGAAGATTCAAGTTTCATATTAGTTTGTGGAAAACCCCTCATCAGTTAGCTTCTCTTAGAGTGCAGTTGTAATTCACTTCGTTACAATGCCGATAACTTTCTGAATCTCAACTGTATTTAATTGGAATTTTTATATAAGCTGCGCTATATATATGGTTTTGAAATTATGAAAGAAAAATTTTGCTGTGTCTCTTTCGCCCATTCGCAGTTAAATTTTATTTACTACAAACACTCATATTTCCTGAAATATTCCAGTTATTTACTTTAAATTTTAAAATAATGCTTTGCTGTAGCATTGTAAAGTATTTTGTAAGTTTTGTATGATTTGGTTGAAAACCCTGCATGTTGTAAGCAGAAAATATGCGGTAAATCTGGTATTTCTTAAAGAGAGATCTGTATCTTCCTGAATACGCATGGTATTTTTACGGAAATGCATGTAAGCAATATGCATAGCAAACAAAATCATTAATGGCAGTTCCAGCCTTTCTGTGAAAGGGGGTCAGCCGAAATCCCCATTCGTCTTCATCAATTTCTGATTGGTCTCCTAAATGTCCTCGTTATCGAATCTCCAGTGTAAAAGGTGTAAGACTCGGTGCTTGCGTGCTTTGACTTTTTAACCCTTGCCTTTTGGAAATGGTCTTATAATTTTTTTAAAAAATACGATTTTTAGTTTCATAGCGTGTTTTAATGTTTTTGTGATTATGTGTTTTCGCTTTTAATTTATATACGTTTGCAAAAGTTTTATGATTTTTGTATTCTCTGTGTTCAACTTTTTGTTTTCTAGCGCATTTTTTTTAATTTACTCGTTGTGACTTTTGTCCTTTGCGTGTTTGTTGTTTATAGCACTCTGTAAATGGAGTTTTCTCTGTAGTGTGCTTTTCTTGAAATAAATAACTAAAGATATTCGATTCTATGTTACTCGATTCTCCAAAACTGATTTTGAACCATTGTTTTCGTATTAATTCCAAATTATTCGCATTTTACGAAATGGTCCTTAACTCTATCGATACGGGAAGGTCCGAAACGTCCCTTCAAGCAAAAGACGACGGGCGTCCGAAACGACCGCGAATCACTGTGAGATTTTCACTCCCTTTAGTTAACTGTGTGTGCTTTCTTCGTTAGAGGGCTCTCCCAGATGGGTTTGGATAAAAGGAGGGGTGTCTCAGAATTCGGACAGTGCCAGCTGTGATTGTTGTTTTTGAGGGGGAAGTGAATTTCCAATATCTTTGAAAGAGGAACTCGGACTTTCCAGTATTTTGAGGTCCCTCTATTCCAATGGTCTTAGGAATCAGAGGGTTAATTTTTGCATATCAGTGTATGTAAACGTTCATTTGAGATGTCCAGAACTTGAGTCTTAGGATTTTCGTGGTCCCTCACAATTCTTCCATCAGTCGCTACAACATAGATTTTCAATGATTTCTTCAGTAGTAACCTCATCTAGATTCACAATCCTAAACAATGTGTGCGTCTTTTGTCAAATTTTGTGAGTGTCTGTAAACAAAAATTATTATAAAAAACATCTTGATTTAAAATATACCAGAAGGACTTCCTGAGTAACTGTTACAAAAAGGTTTTTATTTATTTATCATATGTAAACGTTCATTTGAGATGTCCAGGACTTTAGTCTTAGGACTTTCGTGCACCCTCACAATTCTTCCATCAGTCGCTACATCATGGATTTTCAACGATTTCTTCAGTAGTAACCTAATCTAGATTCACAATCCTAAACATTGTGTGCGTCTTTTGTGAAATTTTGTTATTGTCTGTAAGCAAAAATTATTATAAAAAACATCTTGATTTAAAATATACTAGAAGGACTTCTATTCCAATGGTCTTAGGAATCAGAGGGTTAATTTTTTACACATCAGTGTATGTAAACATTCATTTGAGATGTCCAGGACTTTAGTCTTAGGACTTTCGTGTACCCTCACAGTTCTTCCATCAGTCGCTACAACAGAGATTTTCAATAATTTCTTCAGTAGTAACCTCATCTAGATACACAATCCTAAACATTGTGTGCGTCTTTTGTGAAATTTTGTTATTGTCTGTAAGCAAAAATTATTGTAAAAAACATCTTGATTTAAAATATACTAGAAGGACTTCTATTCCAATGGTCTTAGGAATCAGAGGGTTAATTGTTTACACATCAGTGTATGTAAACATTCATTTGAGATGTCCAGGACTTTAGTCTTAGGACTTTCGTGTACCCTCACAATTCTTCCATCAGTCGCTACAACAGAGATTTTCAATAATTTCTTCAGTAGTAACCTCATCTAGATTCACAATCCTAAACATTGTGTGCGTCTTTTGTCAAATTTTGTTAGTGTCTGTAAGCAAAAATTATTATAAAAAACATCTTGATTTAAAATATACCAGAAGGACTTGCTGAATAACTGTTTCAAATAGTTTTTATTTGTTTATCATAAATTGAAGCTTTTTTTATTTTGTTGCTTTCGTATGTTATATGCCCTTAATGAAATACTGAAGTCAAATTTCCTGAATGAAACAGGTATCCTGAAGTTCTTTCTGCCCAAAAATTGAAGAAGCCCTGTACTTATTTATACTTTTAAAAGGCAATGTTTGTGTGTGTGCGCGCGATGTCCAGACGAATCTATCGCACTTAGAGCCATGAAATTTGGCACACAGGTAGTAGTAATGGTGACTCAATGCACTTCCAAGCCCGATTTTTAAAATTTTATCTAGGAAAATTTTTATTTAATGTTTTGTGTTGTTTTGGGTCATTTTCGGCCGAAGTATGTTTGTGGTATCTTTTCTAATGATCGTTGAAAAACAATCAATGCACCAACGGTTACAAAAAACAATTTTCGTTCTAATGAAGTTTGTTCTGAATTTCTAACTTAATTTACTAAATTTTAAATTTTTTTCAAAATAATAGTCGCTTTATGCTAATATTTTGAATTTTTACTTTCTTGCATACGACGTTCTAATGATGCTATCATTTTCATTTTTGTTAGGTAATAATTGGAACATTTCTCCTTTATTTAAAACAAAAACGGTTAAAATATCTTTTATGGTTGAATTTTAATTAATTTTTTTCTGAAGTGTAAAATATTTTCGCTGCATTATTCCCTCCGTGATTCTTCGTAACGAAGGTCGCGGTGTTGTTTCCCAGCATGCATTTCGTCGAAACCACGTAACGTCATAATCCCTTCGCTTTCAGTGAGAATTTGCAGTACGACCGTACCGTCTGTCTTCGCGTCGAGAAACAATTCTTTTATTTTGTTTGTTTTTTATATTTCTTGATAGCTGAGTATGAAGGTTGATATATTTAGTTATAGAAGACATGTTCAACCTGCCTTTTTTCGCTGAAACTGAAAAAAAAAAGAAATATGACCTCAAGGAGCTATTTACATAATGCGGCTTCAAAGTTTAAACCTGAAGCTGAAGATTGTGGGCTTTTTAAAAAATTTTGTTGAAATTCATGATGTCACCGTGGGGTTGATGATGATGTTGTTCTAGTGGACCAAACACATGAAAATCGGTTGGGGCTAAATCAGGTCAACATCTTGGAGGCACACACTTCGCAGATGATGACGACGTTCAACACGAAGTCCTAGTGTGGATGATACAGCAACCCAAAGGATTTTATGCAGCTGGATTGGGGCGCTGATAAAACGATCGAATAAGTGCATCAACATTGGTGGAGATTATGTTGAAAAATCAAATTGTTTCCAAGTGATTATCATGGTAAATTATTTTCTTCTTATCCTTTGTGACTTACTTAATGACTTACCCTCGTAAGTATAGTTTTATATTATAAGCATTATAGTATAATGCTTTGCTAATAGTATAATTATTTCTTCGTATTGTACTTACTTGCTTTCCAACGTTGCTGGCCTCCACAGCTGCATCCAAACCAGAACATCCCATGCCGACAACGACAACTGTCTTATCTTTACAAAAGGACACTCCTTTTAGACTATGGGTGTGCATGATTCTTCCCTTGAATAAATCTTGACCTGGAAAGGAGGGCATTTTGGGACTGTTGATGTGAACGATGCAAACCAAGACGACGTCGTAAACATCAGTTGATGTTTCCCCCGATAGTCTGTTCTTCACAGTCACTGTCCACTTCCCGGTCTTTTCGTAATCATCAGATCTCCTCACTTTCAACACTTCCATGTTGAATTGGATCTTATCTTTTGTGACTTACTTAATGACTTACCCTCGTATCAAATTGTCATTTTAGAAAACTGAAAATAAATATAACATATGCCGGATGATCCCAAAAGAATAAGGATCAGATCCCCAACTATAAAAGGCTAAATCTGCAAACGAAAAAAGTTACATTTGAGCAATAAATTCATAAATTTTCATTGTAACTTTCACAACAAATTTGAACGAAATCAAATCCATCCCACATTCGTTGCAGCATGTGTGTTGTTATAATTTAGAAGCTGCAGTTATTTCAATGTCGTAGAGGGTAACTGGCTCTCGGTGGATAAAAAGATTTTTCCACTACCAGTCAATCATTAGAGGTTTAGCATAGACAGGCAGCGGCGGTTATTGGGTGGTAAAAGTAGGGGGGATTTATAGACACCTAAATCTACTCCGGAGTATAGGGGGTAGACGACAAAATTTGAAAATATAGTTACAAAATGAGCTAGCTTTCCCGGATACTATCTTTTTTCCACAATTCCGAGTTTTAGGCAGCTAAAATTGAATGAAATGTTACTTTATTCAGCAAAAAGTGAAGGGGGACAACCACCCCGCCCTCCACTTTTCAACATTCCGCTCTCCACCCCCTCCGAGTCGCCGCCACTGAAAACAGATAGCGGCCGGATAATGGTATGACTTCTTCGACTCCTTATGATATTTCATCTTAAAAAGTGGCATAGATTCACTAAGATATTGCTCCCCTGGCGCATCTAAAACTGGCTCCAGGGGATCTATGCCCCTCCCCCCAGTAGCTACGCCACTGAGTTAGTCTCGTTTTGAGTTCGTCGATGTAAGCTGGCAATGGTGGAAGATTCCTACAGAAAAATCATAGGAGGCTGGATCACAAATTCTTCTGTGTGTGTCGGAGGGAGGAGGTAAATGATGAAGAGTGCCTTCATCTTCAATGTAGCCAGTTCATCGTTGTGGCAATTTATTGTTCGAAATACCGTGAGCAGGCGTGTGACTAGCGGAAAATAATTCTACACAGCGCGGCGACGCGATAGATGATATGATAGGTGAAGTACAATCAAACAAGGATATCATCGATAAAGATAGACTTCATTACTTCTACCTGGCCCTGGAATTTTCGGGAAATGATGATAGAATCCAGCCATTGATTCAGGAAATC
>BGPR01013567.1:24415-41386 GCA_013235015.1 Araneus ventricosus | reverse complement strand
AACAATGAATTTGAGAAACTTTTATTATTACCACAATAGATATTTTTCCTGAAAATTAAAATATGAATTCTTCATTTTGTTTTTCAGGTGACTCATCTGGAGGTAAATAATTAAACCGCTTGTAACAAATGTAAAATTAAACCGAATTCAAGATGATTTTCCTTAACCATTTTCCCCTGAAAATGAAGTCACATTTGCTACATTCTATGCTTGCAATTTTGTTTTTAAATATGGTCTACAGCTTAATGTTTTCGCTTCTCAGATTTACTGCAATGAAATACGTTTACTACTGTAATAGTCTATCAAAATCTGAATGAAAAATGAAGTTATTTTCACCACAACACTATTTTTTCATGAATATTAAGCCTTAATGTATACGTAAAAAAATTATAGTCCTTTGCTTTTTCAGGCAGCATGTTTGGACGTAAATGTTTATGCTTGTTATGACGACTGCGATAAAAAATATGAATAAGAATTAAGTTATTTTTCACCGTAACGTTTATCTCCTTGAAAAATTATTCAAATCTTCTCATCTGCATGATTTTCGTTGTTTTTCAGGCGGTTCATCAGGAGATACAGAATCATTCTAATTACAATAACTTTAATGGAACAATTAATTTTTGAAAAATTTATTAATACTAATATATTCCTCCTGAAAATTAAAAAATGCTCATTTAACAGTTATCTTTGGTTTGTTTTCTCATCTGGAGGTAAATAATTACATTTTTTGCAACAAATTTAAAATTAAACTAATTCGAGATCATTTTTTCCTCGACCATTTTCTTTCATAAAAATGAAATCACCTTTGTATGTGAAGCATGCGATATATACATCACATTATTTTCACATGTGATCTGGAGCTGAATACTGTCCTATCGCCACGAGAAAAATCCTGAACAGGGTAGCCTCAAGTAGACGAGTCGAAGAAAGGAAGGAATGGGTATAAAATCAACCGCAACATTTGCCAAAGTAAGCGCTCTTCGTTAGGCGAGGAATTCTTCTTCGACCGAAGCACAAAGCAAAATGAGAGCCCCCTGTTCTATTTGAGCCAAATGAAATAAAACACTTTCCTTCGCCCCCAAAATGCAGTGGAATATCCCGTTTCCATAACGACCGCCACCGGCATGCCTGGTGTCCGGGGTTTTTCTCGTGGCGGTAGGACAGTATTTCAGCTTCTTATAACTACTGCAATGAGATATGTTAACTATTGCAAAAATCACTAGAAAATCTTATTAAAAATTGCGTTCATTTTCAACATAAACTTATTTTTTCATGAATATTAATAGAATGTGTATATTTCATGAATATAATGTATACATAAAAAAATTATATTTCTTTGCTTCTTCAGGCGGCTTGTTTGGAGGTAAATATTTATGCTTCTTATGACAACTGTGATAAAATTATGAATAATACTTAAATTATTTTTCACCATAACATTTATCGTCTGGAAAATTAATTCACATTCCCTAATTTGCATGCTTTCAATTTTTTCAGGTGGCTCATCAGGAGGTAAGGAATCATTCTCATTACAATGATATTAATGGAGCGATCAATTTTGGAAAAATTTATTTACCTTAGTATATTTTCTGCAAATTAAGCAATATTCATTTAAATGTAATCTTTGTTTTGCTTTTCAGACGACTCATCTGGTGGTAAATAATTGCATTTCTTGCAACAAATTTAAAATTAAACTTATTCAAGATCAGATTTTCTCAACCATTTTGTTTCCTTAAAATGAAATCACATTTGCTACAATGTACGCATCATATTGTTTTTGCATGTGGTTTTCTTTTTACATGCGTTTTTATTGTGGTTTACATGCGCTTTACTTTTTACATGAGTTTTTATTGTGGTTTACATGTGGTTTTGCAATAACTTCAATGCAGCAATGAATTTTAGAAAAAATTATTTTTCCTAATTTTTTTATGAAGATTAAACAATGGTGATTTAAAAGCAATTTTGTTTTGTGTTTTCAGACGACTCATCTGGTGGTAAATAATTAGATTTCCTGCAACAAATTTAAAATTAATCTAATTTGAGATCAGTTTTTCTGAACCATTTTGTTTCCTAAAAATGAAACCACATTTGCTACGATGTATGCTTCACATTGTTCTTACATGTGGTCTGCAACTGAATATCTCTTTACTACGGCAATGAAATATGTTAACTTCTGTATTAATCTCCAAAAATCTGAATTAAAAATTACTTTATCTGCATAACATTATTTTTTCACGAATATTAAGAAATAATATATACAGGGTGTTTCAAAAATATCTGGCAAAAATGAAAGGGTAGGCCAGGCATATAATAAGCATCCAAAATCACCTAGGAACATGGGTGCGAAAACTCCATCTAGAGGCAGCAGATGGCATTTAAAACAATAGAGAGCTTGCCGCAATTGCCGACACTTTTTGAAATCTGCACATTTTTTCAAATATCGCCTCGAACTTCGACCGTATAAAGAATATTTTTAACTCACAATTTACATTCAAGATTCGATCACGAAGGCATTTTTGGGACCGACCAGAAATCGATGATGTCGAAAAGGGATTTTGGCTCACCCCATTTCACAGAAATCTGATAATGGTTTGCAACTTTATTCAATTATTTTGTGTGTTATGCTCAATATTTAGATGAATTTTCGTAAAAATAGCTGGAATATTCCGGAAGATGCAAAGTTTTTTTTAAAAAATGACAAATTTTTTCGCATGTATTTTGCCCAATTTTCAACCAAATTGTATGAAACTTATAGAATATGGGAGAATATGCTCGGGTAGCATTGTCTAAAAATTTGAAGAAAGTACTTTGAATATTAGAGAAGGTCTGAGTATTTGTAGTAAATGATTTTTTACTGCGCATGCGCTAAAGGTAGCCTAAAGTTTCTTTCAGAACGTCAGAGCCAGATATAGAGGACAACTTATATAAAAATTCCAGTTCAATACCTTTAAGATTCAAAAAGATATAGGCATTTTGTCCAGCGCTGTTTTATTTAAAATGCCGTCTGTTACCTCTAGATGGCGTTTGAGCACTCATGTTCCAAGGTGATTTTTGACCTACCCTTTTATTTTTGCCAGATATTTTTGAAATACCCTGTATATATGTACACTTTGGTATTTTACGCGGCTTATTTGGAGGTAAATATTTATGCTTCTTATGACAACTGTGATAAAATTATGAATAATACTTAAATTATTTTTCATCATAGCATTTATCGTCTGGAAATTAATTCACATTATCTAATTTGCATGATTTGCATTTTTTTCAGGCGACTCATCAGAAGGTAAAGAATCATTCTTATTACAGTAATTTTATTGGAACGATTAATTTTTGAAAAATTATTTACCCTTTTTCTGAAAATTAATCAATGACCATTTAAAAAAGTATATTCCCCACTTTGTTTTTTCAGATGACTCATCTGGAGGTAAATAACTATATTTCCGCAACAAATGTATAATTATCCAAATTTCGGATGAGTTTTTCTTTACCATTTTTTTTCCTGAAAATTAACACTAAAAGTACCGTCATTTCGTTGATACACTGGAATTGCAATTTAAATTGTTAAAATTATTACTTCTACAAAGCATTCTTCTCAATGTTCTTAAAGTTTTTTGTCTGGAGGTGAATACTTAATTTTAGTTCATGTACTGTAATAAACTATACAAACTAGTATAATAAATTATAGAAATCTGAATGAAGATGACATTCTTTTCACGATATGTTTATTTCTTTATGAATGCGAACAAACTGCGATAAAAATCTGAATAAAAATTAATACATTTTAACCATAATATTTTTAAAAAAATAAAAGCATAATTGATAAAAATGCATGGGTCGGTTGTATTTTGAGGAGACATGCCTAAGCAATTCAATTTCTTGCAACAATTGTAACAGAAATTTCAGTTAACAATGATTTTTTTGGAATGATATTTAGCTTTGCGAAAATTAAATTTTTACTTAAAAAATATTTTTCCTAATTGTTTAATCAAATGACTCATCTTGACGACAGCAGCTATATTTTCATAAATATTGTAAAAGGAACCTAAATTTAAGAAAAGAGTTTTTCTTCCGTAATGTAATTTCTGTTTTAAAAAAGTAAGCACTGTTAAAATGTATATTTCACACTGTACACAAACGTTTTACCTGGTGGTAATTAATCACTTTTTCTATTACGGCTATAAACTAGGGCGTATCAGGATGTCTGCTTATCCCCTGCTGAAAAACTATACTCCGACAAGATCGTGCAGGTTGCTAAGACTTACTTTATACTCGTGGTTTTATCTGACTGACTCTGTGGGCAAATCATCGTAATCAAACGAAATTGAATTAAAATGAATTATTGTAATCATACTCTTTTAGTCCCTCATGATTCATTGTAATTATAAATTTTTGTTGAAAATTTTTTGTTTGTAAAATTTTGTTTATTAAATTTTTGTTTGTAAAATTTTGTTTACTAAATTTTTGTTTGTAAAATTTTGTTTATTAAATTTTTGTTTCATTTCTTTCTTTCTTTCTTCGAGGTAAATAATGTGACGACAAAGTCTTGAACTGATTATAAAAAATTATTGCAAATTAATCGTTGAATGTAATAATGTAATTTTGGTATCATTTGTTAGTTAGTTCCCTTTTAATAGTTTTTTTGTGCAATAGAAAGATTTGTTCTATTGCACTAAAAAAAATTATTAAATTATTAAAATTTTTTACTACGTAATAGTACTTGCAGACTTAATTGTGGTGCGTGGAATTAAGTATTAATGGAGAAATAATCGATATCGCTTGCTTCCTTCTTACTCACCTTCAATTTTTATTTTGGGGCTATGTCCAGAATAAAGTCTCTACCTCACCAGTTGCTGAAGTCGAAGAACTGAAGGCTAGGGTAAAAAATGCTGCGTGTACCGTTACAGAACACTTGACGGAAACTAGAATACCGCTTTGGTATTTTCCGATGTACCAAGGGGGCACGCGTTGAAATCTACTAAAGTATTTGGTCTAATTAAAAACTTTATAACAGCATTTACAATGTATCCAAACAAACATATCGTCGCTTATCAAGCAACACCACATTTCTTAATTTTTTGAAATTTCAAAGAGATAGAAAATGCTCAATTTTTCTCAACCAATAACGAATATTTCTTAATTTATTTAACATCTGATATAAATGTGAGACCGCAAGTTCTTACCAGATGTGAAAAAAATTAATAAATATTCGTTATTGGTTGCGAAAAATCGAGCATTTTCTTTCTCTTTAAAATTTCAAAAATTTGAGATAGGTGGTATTGCTTGACAAGTGACAATATACCTAATTATAGCAATTGTCGTACAATAAATTTTTAAAATCAGGGCAAGACTTTGTGCTCACTCTGTTTATAACTGCTATAACAAAAAAACTCTGAATAACAATGAAGTTTTCAAAAATTATTTTTTTCTAACGGAATATTCAATCAAACAGTTTAAAATATGTCTTTTGTTTGCTTTTTTTCAGGTGGCATGTCTGGAGGTGAATATATTTCTTACAACTATAGTAATAAATATCTGATACTTTAATTCGTTTTCTCCCTTACATACTGCTTCCCATAGTAGCACAAATATTGTACGACATCTATATGATGTTGTTCGGTATTCCGAATGCTGTACAATATCGTGATGATATCATTGTAATATTACAAGGGCGGCTCGTGCATAGGGTCTGCGGTACTGCAGAACCCCCAACTTTTTCCATTGTATAAATTTAATCAATTCATTTTATTTAGCATTTAATATTTAATCAATTAGCAGTCTAACGCAATTTTACATTAAAAGATTTCGATCTTCAAGTGAAACGCGAAGAAAAACTGACGCAGAAAACTGAGTTCCCTGTCTTATTTTTCACTACCCGAAGAAGAAGCGCAAAGAAAAAAGTAAATACTCAAATACTCATAAAAGAGAACTGGGGATCCTTGCAGCATCGAATTCCGCATGCGCAGTTCCACAGCGCAAGCTTTTCTTGCCATAATTTCAGGCTCAAAGTGTACTGTGGAAGTCGATAGTTCTCGTGACATTAAAAACGGAGTTTTAAACGTGTTTTCATGACGGAAAATTTTTTCGCGAGCCAAAACTTTGAAAATAAATAAGAAAATGAAGTATAATTAATTATAAATAAAAAATAATTGTGAAAAGGTTTTTTTTATATAGTTGAAAAAAATTTGTTGCAATTCAAAGGATTTTTTTCGATAATGTTTAGTTATAAATGCTGATGAAATACATACAAGAAATTTTCCGCGATATATATATATATGTTTTCAAAATTTGCTTGAACCCAATATTCTGTACCTTCCTATTTGAGATCATGATTCATAATTTAAGAAGCCTCGATTTCGAATATGACATGGTTCGCTTCAAGGAGCAAAATTTCTTATAGAATATTGAAAAGTATATTCCAATTTTAAAATACCGCAGACCACGTTTCGATAGATTCAATCGAATAAATTAATAATTTTTTTCTCATCTTGCTAATTACTTTATCAGAAATTGAATTCGGCTTTTTAACATTAAATATACATACATATATTTTCTGACGAACACAATATGAATCGGGCTTTGTTGAATGCAGCTGTTTTGATTTCAATGCATAAAAATATTTTTAATCGTCGTAGAAGCATCAAGCTTAATGTTTTTGATTTTAAGCTGAAAACAAAACAAGAAGAATGAATTTTATATTTAAGTAATTTTTAATGTTATTAATAAATGATAATGAAGAAAGAATGACAGAAACATAAATATCATTTATGTTTCTGTTTATATTAGTTATACCATAAAATTTTTTCTTGTCAATTAAGAAGAAAATTATTTTATTTCTGTACTATACTGTCATTTTCATGTTCAACTGCAGCTGTGTTAATTTTTATAAATGTAATAAGGAACACAGGAAAGAGAACTGAAAAACAAATTTCGAGCTTGAATTTTTTAATAAAATAAATTTGTTAAAAAACTTACATATTTGAAGAAAAAATTTTATAAGTTTATTCATTAAAAATAAAACTGCTAAAAGTTAATGAAAAGGCCAAAATATGTAAGTGGTACAAATATGCATTACTGCGCAGTGAAGGATTAAAAGTTGAAGCATCTCCAAGAGGGCATAACACGATCTGCCACTGTTGTAGAGTATTTTGTGATAATAGGATGCGTAAAAATGAATCATAATTGCTAACATTTTAAACATAAAACTACTCAAAGTTTATCAAAAAGCCAAAATATGTAAGTGGTACAAATATGCATTACTGCGCAGTGAAGGATTAAAAGTTGAAGCATCCCCAAACGTACATAACACGAGTTGCTACTGTTGTAGAGCATTTTGTGATAATGGGATCCGTAAAAATGAATCATAATTGCTAACATTTTTGCTTCATATTGTTTTTTCAGGCGACATGTCTGGAGATAAATATTTTTCTTTCCTACAACGAATATCATAAAAATCTTAACACAAAATTTCTTTTTGCGCCAAAATATATTGCTTTTTGAAAATTAAATTATAATATATAAAATTTATTTTTACATTCTTTTTCTAGGCAGCTTGTCCGGAGGTGAATATATATTTCTCTTATGATAACTGTGATAAAAATCTGAATACAAAGTATATTTTTGGTGCTATAATATTCTACTCTTTTACAACTTAATCATAATATTTAAAATTTTATTATTCATTTCGATTTTTTAGGCAGTATGTCAGGAGATAAATATTTTTGTGTGTTACAAGGAATGTCATAAGAATTTGAGTTGAAATTAACGATTTTGTGTTTCATGATATTTTTCTCTCTGAAAATTAAGCCACAATATTTAATATATACTTTTCCCATTTTTTTTTCAGGCAGCATGAGTCGAGGTGAATATTTTTTTTCTTAAAACATCTGTCATAAAAATATGAGTATAATATTTATTTTTCGTGCTAGGATATTTTGCTCTCTCAATATTAAACCAGAATATCTAAAATGTATCCTTCCCATTGTTTTTTCAGGCGGTATGTCTGGAGGTAAATATTTAAATTCCTTGCAACAGTTGTAATAAAAAATCTGAAATTTTAATTTTTCTCACCGTAATATACTGCTGCCTTTAAAATGAAACATCGATGCTAACACGTATGTTTCACTTCCGTTTTTCAGGTGATATGTCTGGAGGTGAATATTTTTTCTTCTATAACAAGAGTCATAAAATTCTGAATACAAATTTTTTTTTGTGCCAAAATATTTTGCCTTCTAAAAATTAAATCGTAAAGTATAAAATCTATTCTTCATATTGTTTTTTTATGCGACATGTTTGGAGGTGAATATTTATACTGCTTATAACGATTGTAATAAAATTGTAATAATAAAAATCTGGAATGTAATATTTTTCTCCGTAATATACTGCTTCCTTAAAAATTAAGCAGCGTTGCTAACACGTATGTTTCACGTCTTTTCTTCAGGTGGAGACAGCATGTCTGGAGGTGAATATTTTCCTATCTTGCAGCAATTCTCATAACATTCAGAATACAAATTTTCTTTTTGTACCAAACAATTTTCTTTCTAAAAATTAAGGAAATATACAGGATGTCCCCAAAAAGTGGAAAAGCGTTTATTTCCTTAAATATTGATCCTAAACATATATTTCCAGTTACAAAGTTACATCAAATAATGGGATAATTTGTTTGAGAATATACTTTTTTTAATCTAAGGGGATTGATAATAAAAAGTTCAAAAAAGTTAAATTTTTATACCTTCCGGGCGGAATCAGGAA
This sequence comes from Araneus ventricosus, assembly GCA_013235015.1. Lineage (NCBI taxonomy): Eukaryota > Metazoa > Arthropoda > Arachnida > Araneae > Araneidae > Araneus > Araneus ventricosus. Next base: position 32,641 of record BGPR01013567.1, on the reverse strand, counting down.
ATAATAAGGTATTTGTTAGCTCTAGTTAAATCTAAATAGCAGTCAAATAATACATTAATTGAAGTATTTATAAAAATAGTTCATCTAGTGAACCTTCGAAAAATATCCACGGCTATATACCAAAAGTGAACTGATCATTTGCTCGGAAACAAGCAGTGCTATAAAAATATTACTAGAATAAATTCAAATACAAATTTTCAAAAATAGCTTTTACCGTCAAATAGTCCAAACTTGTAATTATATGAATTGTATTTTAGAAAATTATCGTCGGATCTTTTTTCGTGAGTGACTTCTACCGACAGAAAACGAATACGTAGTAACAAGCCAAGTTCTCGTTGAGGCAAAATGAAAGTGAATCCAAAACCCAAAAACAGCCAATGAAAGAGAAGTCGAAGGAAAAGAAATGAAGAACGAAATCTGAGTGAGAATGAAGGAGGAAAAAAAGAACAATAATTGGCCTAGAGTCAAACAGGAACATCCGAAAATCCATCCATCTGGCTAAGTTCAAAGACGGAAAGGATATCTATTTGTCTTCGCCCATTATGTCACTTAGTTGTACGCAACGAGTGAATTTTGGTGCTTTCCAAAACTATTTGGTGTGCTGCCTCATCATATGCCTGTCTTACTTTTCTTTCATTTTCTATGTTCTTTTCTCATTTTTGTCTTTTTCCGTTGATAATCGAACTCTCAGAATGGAGAAGAAAGCAAATAAGAATAAAAACAAAAACATGTATTTTTAACCCTATGAAACCCACAGTGCTTTGAAATCTAGTTATTTTAAAACCCAGAAGGGCCGAGGATAGTGAGGAAAGAAGGTAAACATTTCCCTACCCCTTCTGGTAAGCAAGTGGTCATTTGCGTTGTGGGGGGTGGGGGCTCTTTTATCATCATGTTTCTAACATCAAAACTCTTGTTGACTATTTAGGGGTGATTTACAAATTTTGATTACACTATATATTTTCAGTAAAAGATTTTCAAGAAGTTTTATTTTTACCGTTGTATATGATTTTAACAGTAAAAGACAAATTTGATGCGAAAACATAATTTAAATTTTAATGAGCCTGCAGGTACCATTTTAAAATAATTGCTGCGTCATAAAATTTTTTCAATTTTTTCAGGAGTTGACTCACCTAAATAACTCACTGTAAACACATAATATATTATTTTTATTAAAAACCTAAGAGAATTTTTCATTTAATTAATTATAAAGAAATTTATTTCCAAAGCAATTGCTCAAATTTATTTATTAGTATCTAAAAGAGAAAAAAAGTTCCAAAATTGGAATCTACCATTCAGATAAACGTAGGTACATGAAAGTGGTTATTTCCAGAGTAAATAAACCAAAATTTGCTAAAAATTTCAGAATTTAAAATGAAAAAACAGAAGAAGAGGTCACATAGGACAGAGACTATTTACTTGGCCATAATATTCTCTTACTAGGTGACATTTACTAATTATAAATATTGTAGGTATACTGCTAAAAGTAAGAAGTCAAACCCTCTCCTTTCCCTTCCAAATGTCGTTTTCAAGCAAGCAATTGTTATTAAACATAAAATATAAATGTTAGGAAGAAAAATGTCGAATTTTAATGAATGTAACAATCAAACCCTGGGTTTTCTAATCAACGGGAATTTTTAATTGTATTTTTTTAATTACATTTTCTGACTTAAAGAGTACACTGAAGGCATAATATCTGCCAATCTTCAAATAATTTGTAAAATATTTTTAAAGTACGAATATTTAATTCATTGTATTTATAATTAAGACCGTATAAAGTACTGTTAGGGAAAAGATTGAGCTTTGAAAAATACTTTATATTGTTAAAAACACAGTTTACCAAAAAAAAAAAATCAGAGCATTTTATATTTGATCTGTAAGAATTTTTAAAGTACGAATATTTAAGGCATTGTATTCATAATTAAGACTTTTTCAAATATTGGTAGGAAAAAGGCATGTTACAAACACAGTTTTCCAAAAAAAATCAGCACATTTTATTTACATACTTTCCGATCTTATGTTTTATATTAATATACATTAAAAAATGTCCACTCTTAAATTCATTAAATCTAAATCGGATTCATCAGTATCATCAAACAATATCTTATTAATTTATTCCTGAGATAAAACTTTCCGATATCCAGCATTTTAACATGAAATTTTTGCAGTAGCAAGCAGATAGCTTAATGTAAATTAATCATCTGTCCTCGAACACTTACTGGAGACATAAATCAAGAGTGAGAGTGGTAGGGGAAAGAACCATTGTTAAAAAGATAAGATTGCTCTGCACAGTTTACTGACCCTATTGAAAAAGGGGAGGAAATAAGCATACAACATTTTGGACGCTTGGCCGTCGTCTGGCAGTTTGCATGATGGGCCGGATTGGCCGTTATGACCGTCAGAAGGTTAAAATTATTTTAGTGAGTTCTACAACTCTGCAGCCCTAAAGGACGAGTCGCCATTGCCTTTAGAAAAATCTTAATACGCACAACACTGAAAGTAAATGACTTAATATTCCTGTCCAATATTATGTTATTTTCCTGCTTTATGCTAAATTTTTTTCTTAAATTATCCTTCCATCCTTTATCAGGTCGATAATTGCAACTATCTGCCAATGAAACTGGGTTGTAGTATGCGTCACTGGCAGATTTTTTCAATCCATGAAGTTTTTATAATGTACTACTAGACCAGAAATGGCGAACCAATGGCGAGGGCACGCGACACAATATTTTGGGCTAGCCACCAATCACAAAGTTCATTATGACGCATATTACGAACGAACGCGAGTGATCCTACGCTACGGAGTGTTCGGGCGAGGTGCGCGGGCATAAAAACCAATCCCACTGTAGACGCCTATGGGGAGTGTTTTCGATGCCAATATTTGGCGATATTTCGCTTTTTTGGCGACAAATGCTTTGTAAAGTTTTTCTATTTCGACGACGACCGAGAGATGCAATCTGTTATAAGAATATAAACATTTCTACTTTGTAGTTTTTTTTGTGTGTATGTGTGTGACTTAAAGTAGAATGAATTCCTTCTTGAGTGTCTTAAAGTTGAAAATAATTTGTTATTAGTTGTTAATTGTAAATAAAGATAGAAGGTTTTCAAAATACGACGAAGAAAAAACTCAGTTTCGCGCCGATCAAAGTAAACACTGAAACCCTAGCAGGCACAATGATCAACTTCGCGTGGTTATTATCGGAAACACTCAAGTTTATTATGTACCCTGATGTGACTTCATTTGATAAACTGAACTTGTCCCAATTCGATTGGTTGGAAATTGAAGAATTTGAAATGCAGCTGATTGATTTCCAGTCTAGTTCAATATGGATACAAAAATTTATTGAAACAATGAAATAGTTCGAATTAATTGAAACAGAAAGATTGACAAGCAATATAAGTAAAAATGCCAATAACAAAATTTTGGAAACATGGAATTCGTTACCAGACACATTTAACTGTTTGAAGAAGCTGGCTCGTGCTATTTTAACCATATTTTCATCTACGATCTATCATCTGCCTGCGAGTCATTATTTTCAGAGATGAATAACATTAAAGACTCGCTTAGAAACCGTTTGACAGATGACTCCAGTTCAGCATGCATTCTGCTAAAAGTAGCATCTTACAACCCTAATATAAGTTATTTGTCATCTAATCTGCAACAACAGAAGTCACACTAACGCTACTTTAATTTGAATTACGCGTATAACTGAGAAATTGCAAAATGTATTTTTTTGTAGTAAATAAACAGTTTTGAGCTGATAGTATTTAGTATTATTATTTTCCAAATTATCACGAAGGCAAAATTATTTGACGGCACGTCTATGACCTCATTAAACATTTTTTTAGAAAAAATGGCACGTTGATACATAAAGGTTCGCCACCCCTGTACTAGACAAATATTTGCATTTCGCAGTTTTTCTATGTTGAATAAATTTGCATTTCTGCCATAAGTATGTCCATATAAATCTGTGAGCAGATCCTTTAAATGCAAATATTAATATACATTTGCATGTTTTTCAGATAAAATCGTGAAACTTAGTTTATATATAGATGTGCTTGAGAGGAACATTTTACTCATTGACACTTTTACTCTATGGAGACGCATAAAAATTTAATTTTCTTAACTTTTTATATTCAACTTTCACAGAAGCCAAAGTGTTTTCACACATATTCCTACCTTATTTAATGAAACTTTGTAATTGTAAGTATGTGTCTAAGTTCAATATTTAAAGAAATAAATGCTTGTTCCTTTTGGGGGGGACACCCATAATATTTAATATGCATAGATGCATAAAATTTGTTCTTCACATTTTTTTCTCTAGGAGATATGTCTGGATGTGAATATTTGTTTTTGTAACAACTGTCATAAAAATCTCAGTATAAAATATATCTTTTGCTACCACAATATTTTGTTCTCTAATATATAATTCTCTAAATCCTAATATTTAAAATTTTGTATTAACATTGATTTTATAGGCAGTATGTCTGGAGATGAATATTTTTGAGTCTTAAAGCGGCTCTGTTAAAAACCTGAATTTAAAATAACATTTTTGTTTCATAATATTTTGCTCTCTGCTAATTAAACCATAATATCTAATATTTAATCTATATGCTTCTAAAACCTATCTTTCCCATTGTTTTCTCAGGTCTAGAGGCGAATATTTTTCTTTCTTACAATGACTGTCATATAATTTTAAATGTAATATTTCTATTTTTAAGCAAAAATATTTTGTTTTCTGAAAATTAAACCATAATATCCAAAATTTATTCTTCATATTGCTTTACTAGGTGGCATGTCTAGAGATAAATATTTTTGTTTCTTACAAAGGCACTCATAAAAATCTGAATACAATATTTTATTTTTGATTCATAATATTTTGCTCTCTCAAAATTTAACCATTCTATCTAAAAATATGTCTACCTATTGTTTTTTTCATGACGTATATCTAAAGGTGAATATTTTTGTTCGTTACAATGACAGTCATAAAAATTTTAAAATATACATTTTTGTTCCATAATACTTTGCTTTCTGAAAATTGAATCATATTATCTGAAATGTATCCTTCCCCTTGCTTTTTCAGGTGGTACGTTTGGAGGTGAATATTTATTTTACATAAATTTCAATATACTTTGCCTTCATTTGTGACGTAATATTTTGCTTGCAGAAAATTAAATTGTAATCGCTAATATTTTTACTTCGGGTTGTTCGTTAGTCGGCAAGCCTGAATTTGGATATTTATGTTTTTTGAAATGATTCGCTAATGCAAAACTGAATTTAAATGGGTTTTGTGAATACTGCAATTCGAAACTGAATTTTTGACTAATATTTTACTTTTCTTAAATTGTTTTCTCCTTGAAATTTGCGCTCTGAAAGTCTCTTTTGTTTTTTTGATGATGATGATTAAAAATGCATTTTTTTTCTGAATATTTAAATGAAGTGAAGTAGAAGTATATTTAGAATAACCGCAAATGAAGCTTTAATATATTTTCTGGTGTTTTTCGTCATAAAATTTTATTTCTTGGAAATGAAAGTATTATTTTTTTAAAGTTTTCTTTACTTTTTTTTATTTTCAGGTGACTCATTTGAAAGTAAGTCGTAGGTCTCTGGAAAAAACTGTATTACATGCTTCACTGTAGATTAGATGGGTATTTTCTCTATATTATATTTTTTATGAAAAACAAACTAAGATGTTAGCTTCTCATCATTTTTTCACGCTTTGAATCATCCGAAGGTAATTAATTCATTTTTACTTTGGTACCTTTGGCGACCATCTGATTCTCATTATTATGCCAAGCAATTTAAAAACTTATTCTTAAATAATTTTTTGTAAGCTGAAAGGTTTAATTGATATTAAAATCTTAAAAATGAATTTGAAAATAGAAAAAAGCACCGGTAATGTAATAGTATTTGAAATAAATTTTGATGCCAAAACAGAGTGAAAATACACTGAATTTTTGAATATAATAAAATGAATGATTTATGTCCTTGCATTTAAATATAAAGAAGTGTCAGTCAAATTGACTTTAAAACATGATGCGATAGTTGTTTTTCAAGTAAAGCCCGTTTTAAAATAAAAACAAAACAAGTAAAAATATTTCAGAAAAGCATTTATTTTCTGATGCTTTGTACAGTTATCTATTTTTCTGCATAATTTCCTTGCCGCTTTAATCATTTATCGAGACGAACAACGAATTTTTTTATATCTTCCTCATAGAACTCAGCCGCCTGTGATAATATACATTTATTTCCAGTCGTTTTTATTACATCATGCCCAGCAAGAGCGCCCTGTAGCGAAATCTGTAAAAGTTTGTAAAATGTAGTTGCACCTCGAGACAAGCGGATGCGTGAAACTACTTAAAATAAAAGATCTTGAAGTTGCAAAAGGTTTTGTTTTTAATCCAAACTTTTGTACAATCCTAATTACGATGGAACCAGTTTTCACTTCTTCGTCAGTACAGTGTCTCAACGCCTGCTCTACAGGAAGGTCTTCAGATGGTAGGAGAGGTGTCATCCATGCCTCAACTCCTGTAAAGATTCGACTTAAAAAGTCATCACTTCCCTCATTGTAAAGGGACAAAAATGCTAAACCACTTGCCATTCTTTCCTTTCTGTATTCTTCACCGAGCATTTTTGGAACCCATCGTCAGCACGGTATCTCTTATTGTAAATTCTCAAACACAATTTTGAACAAAACTTATTTTGAAATTTGTGGGAATTGCGAATCTCCTGTTTGGGTGAATTTGGGTGTCAACTGCCTGCACCAAATCATCAGAGATTACAGATGGCCGACCAGATCGCGATTTAATATTGATATTTTTCTGACATTCCCTTGCAATATTATTCATTTTCTCACTTTGCTGTCACTTATTGCATTTTCACCATCACTTCGCGTACCTGGACATGTATATCCGCAGCATTCATGTTTATTTCGATTTTCTTAAACATTTTAACATAACAAAACGAAGCGTATATACATGTCCCTTGTATTAAAATATGTTGCCTTGGATTAAAATAGCATCGTATTCTGCGCAAAGAATGCCGTGAACCTACTAACGGTTTCATTCTCACTCTTGGTCAAAATTTGAAATGGTATTGAGAAACTGACTTTACTTAAAAATCAATGCTCGTATATAGAAAGATTGTTTTTAATTTTTGCCACACGTGACTCTTCTTTAAATTCCATTAATTATAATTAATTAGTAAACTAGTAGTTCTGTGAACAGTAGACCTTGCGTCAAAAAAAGTAAGAAAGAAATTATAAGATCTGAACTTCGTCGCAGTCCTTTAGCCATTTTATTAGATACAAATTATTTGCACAAATCTCTGCTTTTTTTACTTTTCATAAAACTGAACAATCATAAATATCCGCTTTTATCATTATTAACAAAATTACTATTAATTGTCTGCTTCTATGAGTATTAACAAAATTAGAATTAAATGTCTACTTTTATCAATATTAACAAATTTGCAATGAAATGTGTCGGCAAAGTGACTCAAATGTTTTAATGGTGCTAATCTCGCCGAAATATTGAATATATGAAAAAGTCACCACTTGGAAACGGAATCCAAAAATATAAAGACTTTTATATAAGTCACTTTTAATGACTTCAAGAAATATTCATACCATATTCGAAGAAAATCAAAAGATGCGTTTGGCCATGACTGCTTAACAAATAAATTCGCAGGCAGACAGATGATATGCCGAACTATCGGATTGAAACAGGTCCCCGCTTTTCTCGGTCAATTATGAAATAAGTATTTAACCTAATTAAAATAAATAATTTAATTTCACTCAAATAGAAATAAGTAACTTACTTAAGTAACTTGTACTTAAATTGTACTACTTATAGTACAACTGTAATGCAAAACTGAAGTTAAATTCAAGGATTTTTTTTCATATTTTGTTTCTTGGAAATAAAAATATTAATAAAATTATCTTTCAATTTTTTTTATTTATAGAATCGTTTGAAAGTAATAAGTCATATATTTCTTGGAAAAAATATATTTTCACTGTAGATAAATATTTCCACCTCATGACAATTTTGCTTTAAGGCGATTAAGCAGTAATTTCTAAAATACTTTCTCCTCCTTATATTTTCAGGTGAATCATATGAAAGTAAGTAACTGTAATTCTTAGTAGTTGCTTTCGGCACCGAAGTGGCGATTAAAGTAAAAGTAATTCAGTAACAGTAATTTCTAAAATACTTTCTCCTCCTTATTTTTTC
>BGPR01013567.1:0-22861 GCA_013235015.1 Araneus ventricosus | reverse complement strand
TGTGATCGAGAACAGTTTCATCACAACAACGCTTTTGCCCGTAAAATGGCAATAACCAAACTATAACAATTCTGTTTAATTACTGGTGGCTCCATTCCATATTTGAGCCTCAAAATACAAATGGCGGAGCTGAGCAGAAGTACTGAGAACAGTTTGCTTAGATTAACTGTGATCAAAAACGGTTTCATAACAACGACTCTTTTGCTCGTAATGTCTGAGTTCTCCTATAAATCAAACTTCCAAATATCATCTAGTTAGAAGAATTAAGACTTTTTAAAAAGATAAAAGATGTTTTAATAGCTAATGTGTTTTCTAAAGGTTGTTTATTTTTGGTATTTTCTGTATTTTTTGCATTTGTTCTACTCACAAATAGTATTCTAGTTCCGGAGCTTTGTTCTGCAATGTGTTACTATAAACAAAGAAAATAAATTGAGTTGATACTTCTTCTTTAGACCTAATTACCTTTTGCTATTATTTTATATTGAATTATTGCATTTCATCGATCTCATCAAATGCGAAGATTATGGGGATGATTAGGAACTAAAAATTGCATATGGAAATAATTTCACATATTTATTTTCAATTTCAGTGGGAAGGTGCGACAAAAACTTATAGACCGATTTTGATTTTAAAAAATATTAATTTTAAGAAGTTGAGTACTTAACAGCTATTGCAGAATAAACAGATCAAAAGAAATTTTCAAATTTTAAAAATGAACGAATGAAAGTCTATTTTTTACGACTTTTGTGGTATATTCTGGAAAGGAAGGTATTTATCAATTTTATTACTTCTTTATTTCTCACCCTTACTTAACTTTTTTGCGGTACAGCAACATGAAAAAAAGGATTTCTTAGGCCCACCCTACTGAATATCTGTAATTTATGCGCGCAAGATACATCTCATGATAAACATAGTTCAAAAATGAAAACTACCTTATGCTTAAAGTCTCACGCACAGAAAGAATATGCGACATCCATAAGCTATTAAAACACACTAACTGTACTTAGCTTAAATCTAAATTGAAATTCCAACTAAACTTTAAAATTTCTCATTTGGAAAGTTAAATCAAAGATTTAAAGAAAATCTTAAAAGAATTTTGCTTTTTTAATTTCAGGTCAAGATTCATCTGGAGGTAAGTTATAGTGTTTCTACTAGAAACAGTAGTATAAATGATATTTTTCATACCAATAACCATAATATTTTATTTTCTAAAAGTTTTATCATAATTTTTAAAATTCACACACCGCACTGTTTTTTAGATGACTCTTCTAGAGGTTCTTCTTTTGTGTTAAGAGTCAAGAAATTATTTACACCATTTTACTAAAAATTTAAGGAAAGCGTTATGTAATGTACTAAACCCGCAAATAAAAAAAAATTGCAGGTACTCTAATTAAGAATAAAGGTATCTCTACTAAGTTGTAGATATGGGAAAATGTTATTACGAGTTTACATTATGCTTATAATGACAAATTATAAATGGAAGACTAAAAAGTAAAAAATTATTAAAATAAAAAAAGTCTACGTTTTAGTACACTAATAAAAAAGCATTTTAAAAATTGCGTTTATTCTTTTTAAATTAGAAAACTTGTAATTATGAGGAGGCGGAGTTATAGGAGATATTATAAATCTGTTTGATGATAATCAAGTTTGGAAAAGGAGTAAAATCTAATAAGAATTTGTATTTCACAGTCAAAATCTCAAAAATTTTAGTTTAGTTTCGTTATATTAACGTCCAGTTTTGAAGCAAAACGAGGAAACGAGGGCTATTTTGGGACGGACCTCGAAACTTTGAACCACGATCAAATGACGAGGACGACACTTGAGCTGGCACCCCTGTCTCCAAACTTCACCAGAGTGTGGGCTTTTCATCCACTAAATATGATTTAACGCGTAACAGATCGGCGAATCTTCAGTGGAATCGGGTTTCGAAGCTGGAACAAACCGGCCACAAAGTCGAGACCTTATCACAAGGCCACCGAGGTCCATATCCCTGAGTAAAGTTATTCGAAATTTATATTCTCGAAAACTTTAGATATGAGGAGAGAAGAGTAAGAAATCATCATTATATGTGGGCATGAATCGAACCAGCAACCTGTGTCTCAACAACACGCAGTTTTACCCACCAAACGATTCCACTTGATGTGATGGGCTTACAGGAATACTGAATTCTGTTTTTAGCTAAGTGGTTTGCTAACATTTTTAATGGCAGTTAATTCAATATTTTTCAATGAAACTTTACATTTTACCAACTGTCTTTTTAGAAGATTCATACCTTTAAACTATTTTTTTTTTTGATACCCGCAAGGAGTTATTTGAAATTCCCTGTAATGAATAAGATATCTTTTAGGTTTAGAAGCCCATCAGGATAGAAAATTTGATTTTTGAATAGAAATTTGATTTGCTAGTTCATCACTGAACATAACAGTAAATTTACATGGTGTCCGGGTTAAAAGTATCCAAAAGTAATTGCTTATAATCACTAAACAACTCAATAGAATGTAATAGACTTTCCTCCATGGATTGGAATAGCCTCCAAGAATTTTTGGATGTGGACTTTTCAGCCGCGCATCCGTGCAATAGGCAGAAATCTGTGATAAAGGGAAAATCCTTTCCGTAGGTTTAATAAGGATTAATCAGTTTAGATGTGAGCTCCACAGCAAAAGGCACAGCGTGTGCTTTGGTTAGCTGAATTTAAATCAATAGCCCTTTTTCAACTGTCTGGACGAACAGATTGGAATATTGTTCAACCACGTATGTGAACAATAGTCAGAAATCAGCAATAAAGTAAAAAAAGTGGTTCAAACTTATGGGGCACATTTATCTTGATATGCTGAAAAATTTGATGTTCCATAAATTTCATTGGGGTTAAAGCTCCAACAGGATGGCACTCCACAGCACTATTATGAAGATGCTACTGCGTTTCTGAATGGGACTTTTCTAGGACGTTGATTGGAAGAGAAGGAAAATTGCTTGGCCACCGAAGTGCCTATATTTTGTGTCCAGTAGACATTTTCTGCCTGGGGACACATGACATACGTTGTTTATCATCAAAAGACTTGAAGAAATGGATGAGTCGAAGTTGCATGGCATTAAATCAATTCGTTTAATAACCCCTGATATGCAAGATCTTCTTGATGAGAACTGGATTACCGTTTAAAAATTTGTCGTTATATGAATATACACATCGAACTATATTGTTTTTTTAAATAATTAAGAAGTTTTTTATTTAAATAAATATTTTTAACTTCTAATTAGTAGTTCTATAATTATAAGCATGTGGGGGAATCGGCACACCAATCCATTATGCCATCTATTGCCTCCTCACAGCCTCCTACCATATGCCACCACCCAGCCAACAACATCAGCCAGTCTAGTCCGCAGCGTAGCCAACAATTCAACGTCAAGAAGAAGATCTCTAATTTGCTCCACCTTCTCCAAAGTGAAGTCAGTCTTTTACGTCCAGACACCAATTAATTGTTTTTCTCCTTCCTTCATTAGTCTTCTCTCAGTAGAGTCCAAAGCCTTCGACCCAATCCCAAAATCTATGGCCAGAATTGTCATAAATAGCAAATTCTGTAACCGAGCATCCTCTTCCTCCTGCGATGAGGGAATTTAAAAACTTCAACTGTCCATCCTGCGTCTTCATCTCTTCCTCATCTCACCATCCTTTTTCTTTGGAGATGGAAGGTCTCGTTTCCCCAGTTCAACATCCAACTTTACCTACTCGTCAGCCCATCATCTCCTTATGAATTCAGAACTACTTTAGTCGTTCTTTCAGGACTTTCTACCAAGATCCCCCGTGTTTCACCTTCTTCAAATACAGTTCCATTAGCTAACTCGTCTTCAAAATCGAACTTTTTAAAATTCTGTGTGGCCGATTTCTCTGTTTTCGTGTCGATTTTTTTTATTTTTATTATTATATTAATTTCTTTCATCTTTTTTCTTTCATTTTTTGAACGGATTTTTTTCACCCATCTTAAAGTTTTTCCATTGCATGTAGTTTTTATTATTGTCCAGTTTTTTCATGTGCAATTGTGTAATTTTGTGTCTTTTCAAAGTTTTATTTATCAACATGGTCTGTGTCACCAAAAAAATTATAATGGATTGCTCAATAGTAATCCTTCCTAATTGAATGGCTCCTGTTAACATTTGTAAACGTGTTGAGTTTTATAATTAGGCAGAAGCGTAAAGAGTTTGTAAAGGTCTAAGAGAGGTCACCCCTCTGGTTGCTGTGATTTTTCTTCCACTTCCGCGGTCTTGTCCACGGCACTGCTTAAATAACCTTAAGATTATAGTTGCAGGGGCATGGAATGGTGTTATGTTATATAATTATAAGCCATTCTTTCGGATACATTTATCCCGGACAGCCTATATAATGCCTTCAACAAATTAAATCAGATTCAAGGGGAATAAAACCACCATCCAATCCAGATAACAGAAGCCATAATTATCGCATTTTTCGGTAGAAACACTGAAAAATCTCGCAGAGTGATATGAAAATTTAAAAAATTGAAGTTCGAAAAGAACTATTCTGTAGAATAAAAGGGAGAAAAGTACAAAAAATTGTCCTATAAAAAGGATATTGAATTTCACAGCACCTGCAATTAACGTTTTATTCGCATGTACAGTACCAGCAAATAATTCCTTCCAAAAGTTAATTTGCGATAAGTTTTCTTAATTCATCATCTTTTGCTGCCTGTGGAAAAATGTTTTAAATTGATATAAATTAGACTTATTATATCCAGAATAAATATTTATGATTAACTTAAATAATATTCCATGTACAAACCTTGAATTGAACTAATTGAAAATATATCATTAATTTTATTTACACGACAAATATTTAATATTAATTTGCCTTAAAATAAATCCAAAGAACATTAATGCAAAAAATTAAATGCAATTACCGTTCAAAAGTCAGAAAGAGGCAACCCATATGCCGACTGATCAAAATATTCAAGTTCTCCAGGCGGTGTCCGCCACTCGCTAAGACACACTTCAATCATACAAAAAAAATTCACTTAATTACCATTTACTCAATGAATGCATTCAACAAAATCCAGACACTTAAATGTTCCTTTTCACTCTTTTTCTGTCAATCCAAATCTCTTAACACAAATCAAATCAAATCCACTTACTTTGGGTCAATCCTTTATATATTCGCAGTTCATTTTCTTCCCTCTCAAACCCTGTCCCTTTAACCAATCGCTGCGTTTCTCGCCACAGAGAGAGAGGTGTCTGTTCAGTTTTCTAGAAAATATTTTAATCTCGTAGAAGAGAGAGGGAAACAAATTGCCTCAGAATACTTGCCGCAGTTCCACTAGTTTCCATTCCAGAAAATTCTAGAATACACTTTTTTTTATCAAATTCATTAAAAACAAAATATAATACAATAAAAGCTGTGTCTTGGGGAGAATGATTGTTTGGAGAAAAATAAGTGAATTTTTGTATGAAGTATAATAATAAACTGTCACATTTTTCTCTTTGAGAATGAAGGGAAAAAATAATTTAGTATTATCTATGTAAAAATTTTACCTTTCACAAATATTTTTAATAAACATATGTTATGTGCCTTTTTTTCAGGACCATCCCCTCCAAAGAGTATGTATCTCATTTTTTTTCAGAAATATAATGTCAACAAATAAATAATATTACTTATATCGCGATGGAAAACTAAATTACTAAAAATTATCGACCATATGTTTGCAAGCTCAAAATTAAAAATTTATTGTTTTAAATGTATTTTTATATCTCTTTTTCAGGCCCCTTCCCGTCACCTTTGAGAAGTAAGTTTATTTTTATGTTGCAACAAGTAATAAAATTATAAATGTCACATTCTGTTAAAATAAAAATTTAAAATGTGAGTTTCCTCAAAACGAAATATACGTAGAATATAAATACTTTGCAACAAATGAAGAAATTTATAATATCGCATTCTGCAGCAATGGAAGTTAAGTTTTCACTAAACATAATATACGTTTAACGTCCATATGTTCCAAGAAACCAGCAAATTGATAATTTAGGATTCTGCATTTATAGAAAATTAAATATGAGTTTTCTATAAACAATCTATGCGTATTACACAAGTACATTGCAGCAAATGCTCAGATCGATAATAGAGCATTCTACAATTGTAAAAATTGAAATATGAGCTTTCTATAAACATAATAACCATTTTAACAAGTGCATTGTAGAAAACGAAGAAATTGAAAATATCGCATTTCGCTATAACAGAAAATTAAATTTGTGAGTTTTCAAGAAACATAATATTCATTTTACACACGTGCTTTCCAACAAACAATCAAATTGATAATTTCGCATTGTAATATTATAGAAAATTAAATGTGGGTTTTCTATAAACATAATAGAGGTTTTAAACGCTTACGGTGCAGGAAATTAAGAAATTGATCATATGACATTCTGCTTTATGTTCTCGGATACCAAATTTTTTTCTAAATAGAATTGAAATTTTCCCAGAAAATTTCAACACAATCAAACTCCACTTTGCACCAAGAAGTAATCAATTGCAGGATGTAGTAAGATAAACTTCTACCATAGAGGCTTAGAGAAAAGCAGAGAGCTTAAATGTAAAGATTGAAACGACTCTTTTTATGCCGGAAACATAAAATGTCAAATATCCACCTGCTTTATCGTAGTATATTGACCAAAATTTAAATTTGGATGAATTTTTCCATGAAGCATTTATTTCTGACATCAAAAAAGTCTCTTGCCATTGGAAATTTTAAAGTTAGATCAATTTTAAAAGACCCCTTATACGGTATGCCTAAAACTGTGAAGAAGACAAACCCTTATGAGAATTTTATATAAATTATGATGAACCCCTAAGTAATTTTTAATTTTGCATGTGCATAGCACAATTTTTCTTTTGTAATTTGGAAGCTAGGACAAGGGCAAGCAATCCAGGACAAATGACCCAAATCAAGTCGCTCTTCGGCATCGTTAATATGGAAAACAGTTCGAAGCTCGATACATATTCTGGTGATGAAGTTTTACAGGAAGCTTCTTTTTTTTAAATTTTGGCTCTGATCTCAACAGTGAGTCAAAAAAGAAAAAAAGTTTTGTTTAAATTTATGCTTTTATTGTTTTAAAATTTTTAAATATTTTTTTTATGTTCTAAAGAAAATCAATGTGAATAGAGAGAGAGTTTTGGGATTGTGTACTCTTAGATCTATAAGTTCTTACACAAAACTATTTTTCAAGGTTTAATTGATTATATTTATTATCTCTTTATTTTAGGGGGAGGTAAGTTGTTTATAGTTGAACCTTTTTTATTTTAAAGGGTACTACTGCAGATCTGGCCGAAATTACTTTTTTTTAGTTTTTGATTTCATGAATGTAGTTGCATCGTTTAGAGTAAAACGTGAAATTCTGCCATTTACATTCATTTTGGTGTCCCAAGATACAAGGGAAATTTTATTTTTTGCAAAATCGAATACGCATACCCTCTATTTTTTTTCTATTTCACCTCAGTAACATAAATAAAACGTATTATTGCAATAAGATAAAGGTAACCCGTGCCGACTTTAGGTCAAACTTGAACGTGAAATCTTGCACGGGAATACTATGGAAAGATTGCAAAATGTATGTTTCTTTAGTACATAAGACACCAATTTATTCAAAGCAGATATTTATTACCCTATTACAGTAAAAGAAATATTACTGTACATATTTTCGTTTCAATGTTTGCTTTTTACTGTCAGGATAGATTTTTATGTGTTCTTGTACGCAACGTAACAAAAATTGTTTTTGCTCCTCCTCAACCGTCATTAAACCATGAAAGCCCTGCATAATTTTTGCCTCTCTTTCAGCTGTATAGTTCACTGCTCTAAGCATTGAGACTGTCTTTTTCGCGTCTAGAAACGAAGCGTTATTCGCCCATGAAGAGAAACTATCGTTGGGAAAACTATCATCCATTTTGAGTCCAGAAAACAATGACTGGTTTTTGACTGATATGAAACCATCGATGCTTTTCTCCGTAAAAAAATAAAATAACAGGCAACAATTGCGTGATATAAATAAATAACTAAATAAAAAACTACAAAATCAATGTATCAAATTCACCATACAATGAACCGCAAAGTTCTTCCTTCGATGGAATGTATCTTTTCTCATGGGTCGAAAAAATTTCTCTATGTAAATTTGACATCATCAAAAAGTGCCAATACTGCTATTTCGTCAGTAAAATACCATAAATGCTGGCTAAATTTCTATAAAGCAGCTTTCGAGCTACTTTCATTCACTTTTTCGTAAGCTTTCAAAGATTTCAAAAAGCACAAATCTTTGCAAGGTGCTTTAACTGCCAAAATGCATTGAAGCCATGGTTTAACGTAGATTGTCACGATAAACAAACAGACGTCTAATAGTGCTTCCTTATCTTTGGTGTTTAATTTCAGCTGAGAACTAAATAACGATAGTTTTAGGGAGTAAATAGCTCGGACCATCCATCTAGCTTGGTGCATGGCACCCGGAGTCTGATTTTAAATTTTTTTTCTGCATCTCCACCTAAAAATACGATAGAAAGTTCGATCAAATCTCGATAGTCATCTCTGACCATAACATTTTTAAGTTCGGCGCGGTAGAAGTTAAGCAAATTTTCAAGTTCGGTTACGGTTCGGAACAATTCCACTGTTTCTCTATAGCACTGTATTTTATTGGTGTCGATGTTTTTGCAATTATCTTTGGGCTTTTTAAAGAGTGGGATATCGAGGCTTGTTGTTACTTGTTTAATTTTCACTTCGAATACGGCCCTTAATACCAGTTTGTATACATGATGGCGAGAAGAGGAAAAAAGAATTTCCCTATCAAATTTTTGCTCGAGGAGCACACAAGCACCATTAAAACGACCTGTATTCGAAGCCGTAGTATCACAACAGAGAATTTGGACTTTGTCTTCGAGATTTCAATCTAAGATCGCCTTTCAAACAGCCTGTGCCTGTTCTTTGCCTGTAGAATTATCCAGTTTCGGCACAGCAATGAGTTGTTCTTTAAGTCCATATGAAATAACTATAGGCAAACGTTCTTCTTTCGATTTTCGAGCACTCTAAGCAGGCAACAGTTTGCCATCCCAATGTAAGGTCACTACATCCGGTACCTCGTTTTGGAAATCAATTTTTATGTTTTCCACTCGTTCCTTCCGTTTTTCTGTTCGGATTCTTTGAATTGAAGACTTGATTATCGGAAATCCGTCAATGTTACATCCAAGTGCATCAATAGTAGCTTCAAGAACAAACACAGAATCTCCCATAATTAACTGACACCTATCTAATGTAGCAACTAACTTTGGAGTAATAAAATCTTTCCTCATTATTGATTTACTTGTCCCAGGTTCTGAGCTTTCGATCAGTGTTAGGAAATCTTCCGAATATATATATTTACTAGAATTCGAAGAGGAATCTTCTTGCAACGGTTCGTATGACGCCGAGAATTTTGAAGCGGAAATATATTTGATTCACCGATTTTCTTCTTTGACAACTCGAAGTCGCGCCTTTCCTCTTTGTCGGTCAGTTTTTTATCCACTCCACCTAAGTGACCGGGTCAGCCGGGCTCTCTTTGGCGCTGCAAGAACATCCTATCTTCCTTTATTTTCATTAACTGAAGTGCATCAGCCTGTGCAATGTTGAACGCTTGAATACGTCTTGTAATTTCTTTGCATTTTTTGTAAGTCTCTCCAAACTTGATGCATGTTAACAAGTTTCCGCACACAATTTGGCAACGATTTGGTAGGTATGCGTGCCTTTTCCCAAAAGATAATACATTCGCGAATAGCGCGATTTGCAATTTCTTTAACAGTTAAATTCACTTCTCGAATATTGTAAAACACAACTGCGAGAACTTGTCCATTAGAGGGAAGTTCTGAATCCGTTATTTGATGTTGTTTTCCCTTATTAAAAATATCACTTTTTTAGAACTACCCAATTCCACTGTCATGTTCTGTTCACTGATTAAAAATTATACAAACATTTAGTAACAAAACAACTTGGAATTATAAGCACATTGACACATGGATGTCCTCTGTCCTGAGTAAACTGGTACTGACACGTTTAGATGCAAGTCGGCATGGGTTACCGTGGTTCAAATTACATGAAACTTTATTTACAATTGTTTTGACATAAAAGGAAAAAAATAAGAGGGTATGCGGAGGAAAAAAAACGACTTTCATTTTTTGGGACACCCTAACATTCATGTTGTAGTAAAGTATCAAAATTTCTTTATGATGTTATATGGTGACTTCTGCGCTAAGACTCCTTTTAACATCATTTTGTTGTTCATTTCTATATAGATAGTGTACATATTACAGGAAAAAAAATGCTTGAGTGACAATTTTTAATGAAAAACACGGCAAAAGAACAAAAACTAATGTTTGAAATTTCTGATAATTAATTATTTTCTTTATTTATAGTATACCAGATCTAACTCCCGATTGCTACTTGCAAGGATATTAATGGGAATAAGGAACATAAATTTCGTTTGAGAAGAATAGAAATAAATCTAAGATTGCCCCTTAACTTTTGACAACCAAGAGAACTAGACTAGCAAAATGGAATTATGACGAGAAAAATGTATGATATCAGAAAAAATATACAATACATTCTAGAAGTATACCATCCCTTTTGGCAGGAGATCCAAACCTATCCAGAGGATCTTCATGTGACCCTCAACAGGACTAAAATTCATTTACCCCACTTATTTTACTATTTATTTTTATGGTTTTAAATCTGAATTTTACTAAGAAACGTAAAAAATATAAATTTTATTTTGTTTTATTTGAATTTAAATTTATTTATTTATAAATAAATAAATTTTGAATTATATTTCATATATCCCTTATTTTTTAAAAATCCAAATTTTACTTAAAAAACTGTAGCTTTTCAAATTAAAATTTATTTGCAAATAAATAAGTTTTAAATTTTATTTGAATTTTTCACTGATATTCCAGGATTTATAATCAATTTCCAATGACTTTTTTTGTTTTAAATCTGAATTTTACTTCAAAGCGAATAACGTAAAAATTTTATTGGATTCTTACAAAAATAAGTTTACTTGAAAATAATTAATTTTGAATTTTATCTGAGTTTCCTTTATATTCCTGTCTTCTAATTATTTTTCCCTGAATTATTTTTCCTGTTATAAATCTGAGTTTTGCTTGAAAACGAATAGCTTTTAAATTTTAGTTAAATGTTTAGTCTTTAAATTTAAATTTGCTCACAAATAAATAAATTTTAAATTTTAGTTAACTTTCATTGATATTCGTGGCTTTATAATCATTTATTTTCTTAAATTCTGAAACATTCATACTGTTTCATATTAAAAAGGGACTTCTGCAAAATTTAGATTTGAATTTTTTCAAAAGTTAATAATTGTAATATTTTAGTTTGTCGTTAATAGGTTCATTTTTAACTGTGAAGCATATTAGAAATATCTCGGGCCTTAATTTCAATGCTCTTTAGACCACATTCGTTCTTTGCTTCACCTGAAAAATTTAAAAAAAATGCCAGACGTCCCTTTTTAAAATCAATCGATTCAGTTAACAATACATCAGAAAAAAACAGCTTCTTAAAAATATTCGATTTAAAAATCATGGCTTGAAGAACTTTGTATAATTTGCGATTTTTGCTTGTCAAATTCTTATTATTTTATTTATACGTGTAACAGGTATCTCATCAAATTACGACAATAAGATATTTCTTTTTTAAAGCTTTTTGTGTCTGATCTAAAAGCATATTAAAATAACGACGTACACTGAAAGCATATTTCATACTTTTCTTACAATTCTTCATCATTTTTGATAATCATCAATGCTGAAGACGATCATCATCATTCTTTATAATTGATGATTGTTATGATCATCAACTGATAACAATTACACTTACCTGAAGAGTTTTGGAATTAATTAAAATTTTTATTTAGTTCTTATTAATCAGTAAAAACATTTGTTTCAATGCAATGAACTTTAAAATATACATCTTAATTCAAAATTAATTAAAATTTAGTTTTCATATGTAAATTTTTAAAAACCAGTAGTACAGAAGCCTAGTTCACTTTAAATTCATGAGGATCAAATGTTTTCCACTGGTGGTGTGTGAAATTTTGAACAAGATGGTGGCAGCTCGATGCCGTCCACGTCATCTGAGGACAGTTCAAAATTATGAGCAAAACACGGACCTCGTGTAACTACAAAACGGAACATTAGTCTAAATAAAATAAGCAAGAACCTACATTTTAACTATAAAGTACAACTCTAAATTCCGCATTGTTCATAAATTTCTTTAGTAAGAATTTGAATAATTTCAATATTTCAAGAACTGAATCTACTCTTAGCAAATTAGATCTTGCAAGTAAAAGTGATCTCTCTTCAATCTACTCTTGCAAATAAAAGTGAATTTGAAACTGTTTTTTTTTACTTCTAAAACAATAAACATTAACACTTTTGAAAGCATAGAAATATGCCACTCTATATGTGTGCGTAAGAATTTAAGCAAAAAATTTAACTTCAATATCTCATATTGACAGAAATATAAAATGTTTTGTATTTATTTATAAACTTTCCACGTGATATTAAATTTTTAATATTTCTAAGGATTCTAAAAGATAAAGAAAAAACTTTGGGAAAAATTAAAACATTAATTGTTGTTTAGCACAGTCTGAATTTTATTACTTACAACAAACGTAAAGCGGCTAATTTAAACATATACCCATTGAACAAAAAATGTTTTCAGATGGAAACGAATTATAGAGAAGCATACATTTAAGTTATATGCTCGGAAATGCCAGAAAAAATTAAAATGCTTCATATAATCACAGTTTTAAGGAATATATACTGAATAAGAAATAAATACAAAACATACACCTTTTTCCAAATGTAAATGCTGTCAATTTAAGATATCTAGATTGATAGTTACGAATAACAACAGTTCATGGTCTCATTTTACATTGTTTCATTGTGTGAATCTTTCATACATAACAAATTTTCCTACAATATGCCCTATTCTTACAACAACTATAATATGAATTTTCTACAGCAGCATAACACGCATTTCCTACAACAGTATATTACAAACTGAAAATTTTTTATAACATTGAGAAGAAAAATATGCTTCTTGAAGGCAAATAAATCTCATCTTAAATAATTTTCACTTCTTTGAAATTTATTTTGTTTTTGTTTTTTTTGCGCATAAATTACTTATTACATGGTGCATTTAAAATGCATTATACATTATATTTAACCGTTGCATTTCAGAAATATTTCAAATTTTTCTCAACATATAACCAACAGTGTGATATATCACCCGTAATGGTAGAATAAAAAAATTTGAAACATAATATGTAACAGTTTTAATATTTTTTTGTATGATGTAGCTTTTTTTGTTCAATTAATCCAATGTTTTCATTATTTTATCACATGTATTATGTATTCTTTTATGCATTTTTATACATTATTTATTTTTAGGTGGTAAAAAGTAGGAACTTACTGCCCTCTCTACTCGACTGAATTGTTTGCAAGGAAAATCTTTTAATAAGTGTAAGTAAAAATACTTTCATTCATTGTAAGTTCTTGTCACCAAGGATTCTTACTTAATGTTATATTCCTTATTTGTATAAATTCACATCAAATATAAAACTGACTGCCGTGAATTAGGAATAAATTTCACCAAGAAATAAAATAATAAATGTTTTTGATGTTTAAACTGAAACTAAAATTATCACTTGAATATTTTTTTAATACGAAATTAAGTTCTAATACCCAGGAATGAAAGAAAACATCAAACTCGACTGAATCCTTCGAGGACAGGAACGACATTTATCGTGCATAGATGGAATCTTATTACTGATAAGTAGGGATGGGAAAATCTAACCGGTTTAAACCGAAAACCGTTTTTTTTTTGCTTCGGTTAACCGTTATTTTTCGGTTATTTTTTGTCCCGGTTTAAACCGTTATTTTTTAAAAATCCAAAACCCGGGTCGGAAGATAGGATCGATGTTAGGTTCGACTAGACTAAAATTTGCGAAGTTATAAAGCTTTGAATTTCATCATCTTAGGCCAATCACCGACAACCGCTTCCTCGAGACGTCTGTTGGTTGGCGGAATACTGAAAGAGTCTTTATGAACACATAAATATTGGCCAATGGATTCATTTCCTGCAGAAACAATACTAATAACAAATTTTGTCTGCAATCGACATCTGTTTTTTTGTAGCCAAAACATATTTATCTTCAGTCGGAAGTTCTGTGGCGTCCGAAAGATTAGTATCTACGTTGAATGATGTTGTTGAGAGGTGTCTACTCACGCATCAACACATTGCTGAAAGAGTCTTTTTGAGCAGATTAGATGATAAGTATTGGTCAATGAATTAATTTCTTGTGAAAAAAAGTGTTAATAAAGAATTTTGTCTATGATACTTATTTATTGCAATAATTACTCATTTATTATTAATACATATAGTATTAATTACTTATTTATAATCATTATTACATTAATTAATTATTGTATTAATACTTACTTATTGTATATTATTATTAATAAAAAATTCTGTCCACAAACGTTGCTTTAAAAAAAAAAACCGAAAACCGGTTTTTTTAGCGGCTTTAACCTCCAGGTTAAACCGGAGGTGAAAAAATCCGGTTTAACCGAAAACCGTTTTTTGCAATAAACGCCATCCCTAATGATAAGCCAATAAACCTAGCTAAGGTTCAACACTCTTCACCCCTCTTTTACGATCACTCCATCCACACCATTCCATTTTTCAGCTCATGCATTTAGGTTGGCCATTCATGGGTGCCCCACGCAAACCACAAATCTGTCCACCACGGTCACTCCGACCTCTTAATGCAACAAATGCAAGCATTTTATGCAGATGGAGAGAGCCTCCCATTCGTATCTACACCAGAGACATTTCAGCGTTATGGCCAGGCTTTTTCTTCATTGAAACGTTATTATTGGGAGCTTAAGTCCATAAAATGATTTTAAAAATTAGAAAAGGCACTGCCATCTGTTGTCTTTATAAGATGTAAAAAGGCTTTTATTTCAATAAGTCATCAAAATACTTCTGCCTGGCTAAGAAAAAAGTCAGTTAAAAGATGGTTTCGTCGGGAAACCATCTCCCCTGAAAACGAAAATCAACCAAATCTTCAAGCAAGCACTCAGATGCGCTACTAGCATGAAGCCTTCATATCTTTTCATTTAGCGCTCACAAATTCTTTAGACACCACCAACATAAGATAAAAACAATATCATGATTTGAAACGACAGTAATGAGAGTGACAATCAAAATTTATTATTTTAGTAACTTCTAAGAAATTTCTATTCCTAAACAACATTTCCAGAAAACATATCCGAAAACAAGATAATTTTTTTAGAGGAGTGAGAAAATTATATTCAGAATAACAATGTTGAGTTTCAATAAATTCGAAATTCTGGACGTTCAAGTACTTGATTATGATAAAATAATTAGTAAATATCATACGTTTCTCGAGTAGGTAATTTTGCCATTAGTCAGCAGATTATTCATATTTCTATTTCCTTGTCCAATTTCGGATAATTTGAAGGATTTTTACTGATATACAAGATGTTGAATAACACATACAGAGCAATATTTTTTTAAATGCTTCATAAGTAACGTCTTATGTGAACGCTTATAGAAATTTGAGGGGAGTGCGCTCCCAACTTTTTATGTTACTCTTCAATATTTTTCATTCATCTTTTTCTTGAGATCTTTATTTGAGATTTTGTTGCTTTCTATGTCTAATTGTGGCTGATTTAATAGAATCAATTTATCTTTACATTTTCAGGTTGGGAATTACTCATCATTAATATTTTTAGAAAAAGGTGTTGGGACTGAAAAATATCATTCATCATGTCATTCCTTATGCTCGTCACTTTGTAATGTGCATGAATGGACTTTGCTGTAATGAGAAAAACTTCAAAATTTCTGTCCTCTCTGATACGAATAACAAAAAATATTACTTTAATAAATATGTTTTTTGTTTGCATTCCGTATGAATTGTCCTTATTTTTTAGGGTTTTGTTTATATTTCCTCTTCCGGCAGGCGCTCCCTGTATGCCAGCATTTCATAGATACGCTGTTGTAAAATATCAATTTTTAAGAGAGTAATTATTAAAATTAAGTTGTAATTGGGTAAGGTTTAATAAATACGATTATTTTAAACAATTTTTACTTTAAAAAGAATAAAACCAATGTGTAAACATATAGAATTGCCAAATGGGCAAAAAATATAGAATTTCCAAAGAATTAATTGAATAACATGAAAATAAAATAAATGAAATTGCCAATATTTCAACTGAAATATTTACATTTGTATTATAAAGCTGTAAAGACAATATGGAAGTAAAAAACTTTTGAAATTTACGTATAAATAGCAAGATGTCAGTTTTAAAGTAATTTCAATATAATGGTAGCTTGTATTTTTGAAATACAAATAGCAGATTCGCTGAGTCTTATTAAAGCATCGACCAAACGTTGACTGACAGTTCGTCGAAAGGAGCTGGAAGAATAGCCAATGTCATGCTTTCGTTGCACCCTTTAGTGAAAAGATAAAAACGAAATTCTTCTTTAATGTATCCCTCATATATGCGCGCGCGCTGGAAGGTTAAGCATTAAAAACAACACAGAACATGAATGGAAAGTAAACAGTCATCGCCCAGATATATTATTGTTACTTTATCCCATAAATATCACGGGCTCTATTTTGTAAAATATGTGTTAATAATATATTTAAGAAGTACAGACATATATGTAGAGTTCTACGAACTTATCACATATGCAACATCGGAGATAAAGTTAAAAAATCTTTCATGGTTCACACATGTGAGATACACTAAATTATAAGATTAAATATTAAATTGGAAGGGAGAAAAAGAATAACGATAAATTTTCAAACCGAAATATATATAATTATTTTCTTGAAAAATTTTACAATGCAACAACAAAAGAAAATATATATAATTTTTTTTTTATTTTCCTTCTGACCGGACTGAATAAATCAGCTGCTAATCAAAAACTTATCTGTTTTCAACCCGATGAAGTACAAATATATTTCATAAATAAACAAAGAACTCATATCATCTATATACATAAAAAGATAACCTACGTGTCACAGAAAGAAAGTTAATTTCTCTTATGCCGATGGCAACGATCGGCTTGTTTACAGAACAAAGCCGGTAGCCTCCGCCATGTTAGGCATAACTTCATAGTCATATCCTACTACTATATTCGGTCTGGTGTAAGATAACTTTTTCTCGAAAAAAATGAGTTTGAGATGAAGAATTCACAATATTTCTTAAAATACAATGAAACTTTGCATGAAATTATTCAAAAGAAGAATAGAATAGAATTGAAGCAAACGGGCTTAAGCAAGCCGGAGAACATTTAGATCAACGTCAAAATGGATTAAGTCAACGAGGATAAAATCACCTCAATTCACAAATTGAGGTGAACATTATGGAACTTACTATTATGAAGATTGCATTTTCGGTACTTTTCTGTTATGCGGACGCCACTTGGCATCTTTTTTTTGTCTTGGCGAATTTTCTTGGAGCGCTTAATCGTCAGTTTGACTCTATAAGTGTCAGGAAAATCATTGTATGCCTATAAACGAGCGCTGATGCTCTGCTGGGGATCAGCTAATATATATAAATAACAATAAACTCAGATATCAGAATTAAACCTTCATATACTTACAAGCTTGTAACCAGCACGTAACTCGCATTTTCACTTTTTTGTATACGAAGTATAACATAGAGAAAGCACTGCCATTATAAAAAGATTCGCAATCCATATTTCAATGAACCATCAAATGGTTGACTTCTATAAGTGTAAGTTTAAAAATATTTTTGGAGCTATGTCTGCATGCTTGTTTGTTCGTGAGTATGTGTACACTATACGATTAGTCAAAAATGTAATCAGATAGATGGATGAAGTATGGTATATAATCCATCCAACACAATTTAAGATCTGTAAAAGGATTGTTTATTGACATCTAAGGCCTCCTTGAGTTCGTAAAACGCAATTTTGCAATTATATCTATCTCTCTGTCTTTCCATAAGTATACATGTACACGCAATAACTCAAAACGAAAAGAGTTCACAGATTAAATTTTGCTTGTGTTTTTTACATTTGCGCTGAGTGACTAAAATTTTAGGAACACTACTGCGTAGTTCTAACCGTGTTGCACCTCTTCTGGCTTTAATGATCCTAGATATTTTTCTGGGCGTGTGGTCGCCGAAAACGTTAAGGAGGAATATTAGCCATTGCTAACAAAATGACAATGCTTAATACTCTGACACCTGATGGAAGTGTTTAGGAGCTGTGAACAGATATTCCCACTTCCTTCCTGAAATGAGTCACACCCGGACCCTACTATCAGCAGGAGAGAGAAGAAATCTGAACTATCAGACAAGACAGTCTTTCTCCACATCAAATATCCAATGTCCATAAAAGAAGCTTTCGTCGGCTTTGCTGGCAAATCTGAGAATCTCTTGTTGGTCACCATCTATTAAAACCAATTCGCTGTAAGAATCTTCTAGTAGAGATAATCGCATGCTTACAGATAATCCTCTGCTTTTTTTACAGTGCTATTTGTTGCGTTGTAGCGCTTCTGTTACTGCACGCAATGTGTATCGGCCATTTGTCTCCTCTTTTGTTCACAAGCGATTTCAGATCCTATATTATTTTTTGCTGGAAATATTTTGGTTTAGCTGCCATTTTTGAAGGTTTAAACCACAGTTTTATGAGTAAGTCCCTAAAAAATTAGCAGATTTGAAGATAACCGGAAGCCTTTCTGGCATCCATAATCAGGTCCTTTTCGAATAATAATCGGCTTATTATAATGGAATTTAGTACACACATGCTCAATACTATTAGACAGTTAACAGTAAAATATCGTAATAAAAAGAAGTAAATCTTTTCAAATATTCCGGTGAGACTAAAAATGGCCAGAACATGACAGGAGATACTTTAAGAATTATCCGGTCAATAATGAGTCAGATCAACCCTCTCAGTTTTCCATGTCTTACATCTATGTATAACGAAATAGACACTGAAAATTTCCATTGTTCGAACAATGAGGATTTTCAATGATGGAGAGTCTTAGGAGAGGATTTAAGTACTGACCAGGATTTCCCTCGAACATCCCAAACATTCTGTATAGGATTGTGATTGAGTGATCTGGCTGGCCATGCCATTCGCGAATGCACACTTTCTTCAGAAAATCATTTACAAGCTGAGATCTGTGTGGACCCAAGTTGTCATCCATAAAAATAAAAGTGTCGCCAGCAGCTCCCCGGAAAAACATCATGTAAGGTCCAAGAACTTTATATGAATTTACTCCAAGGTCCCGAAAGAGTTCTCTAATCATTCGAATCGAATGGACGGAATGTAACTTTCAACACTAGTTATGTTCTGATATGCATAATATTTACATTCATTTTCATAAACACGGCACAAATATTCGGGAAGATATAAAGGTTTTCTTTAAAGAATCCCAAACTTTTTCAGCATGTTTTAGCGTAGGACTATGTTCCTCCCATTGTGGTCTCAGAAAGGAATCTGATTCACAAGTCAAAAAAACACAAAAAACATTGTATGGGAAATCCTCTATCCTCTCCGGAAAAGAGTGACGCGATTAAAGTAGTCCTACGCCTTTAACATCAGCGGCTGTTTGAAAAATACAGCCTCCCTTCATTTGTTTTGCTTATAACTTGCAGAGTTTTAAACCAAATTGTAAGAAAGTTACAGAATATGTAGCAATGTGTTAGAAAAGAGTTGTGTAAAAATTTGGGATAAATACTTTTAAAATTGAAGAAGATATGAGTGTTTGTAATAAATATTTTTTTTACTGCGCATGTAGGAAACGCAGATTAAGTTTTCTCTTATAACTTCAAAGCCAGATATGTACGGGAAATTTGCATAAAAATTCCAATTGAATACCGCTAAAATTTAGAAATATATTGGCATTGCAGTGAACAGAATTTCTACTTCTTTCTAAGAGAAGCAAAATGGTGAGGGGTTTAACACAAGTGGATATTTTTTAAACTTGAATCTTCGGATAGTATTCGTCGAACTGCAATTTATATTTTGAATTTTATTTATAAGTATAAGCATTCAGCATATTCAATCTTTATTAACTTCTATAATTTATTCGAAAATTTAAGTAAAAAAAGTTTTAATTTAAGTTTAAAAAATCTAATTTAAATTCGAAATTTGAGTCTATGAGATTTAAAAACATAGTAAATATTTTGGTTAAGAGAAAGAGCAAGCTTGAGTGGATGTAAACAAATCTGTTCCTATTATTCTCTTTCGATAATGTAGAAAAAATCGAACATCGACTGGAAAAGGAGAAGAGAGATGAGGAACATGAAGACGACACCGAGAAACTTTTGTGGAAGGCAATGTACGAAAAATAGCTGACTTTCTTAAAATTTGCCCAGCAATGTTAATCTATGGCAGCACTTGATGATATAAAGCTTCACTGAATACAAAGCGAATATATATAAACTCCTGGGACAATCTGTCAAGTAGGCAGACATTCGATGTTATATCTCACCACAATAAGAAATGTGCAACTTTCATGTGATATGTATAGTAATTTCAATACGTTGTTTAATTTTGTTTTTCTGAAATATAGAATGTTGCGTTTGTATTTTAAATAATTGTACGATTTTCAATATTTATTCTTTAAATCTTATCTGTAGATTAAAAAACATGACGTATTGACTTCGCATTCTTCTGGTTTGTAGCTTTTGCTAAATCTTATATTGTAGTCTACTTTTGAATCATACAAATACTCGATGTTAGTTTCCACTACTTTTAGTATCCAACTAGCTTGTGCAGAGTTCCGAATGACTAACGCATAATGTGAACAAAATAAACTTTAATAAAACATAACAAAAGATTTGTTACAGTAAATTATCAAACCCAGATGATGTCGACATGGCACTTAAGAGTCAAAAAGTGAATTCCAAAGATGACGCACAAAATGTTATATAATAGTCCTGTTTCTACACAGGTGCGAGATGAAAAGCGTAAGCAGAAATGAAGCGCCGTTGCCACATACTTAAATTTCCAGTTATAGAAACTTACACTGAACTATCCAAAAAAATCTCTAATTCGGAATCGATGATATTTCGATGGTGCCGGATAAGAGAGATTCTACTGTAGTAAAAATATTTAAACTCCTGTATTAGATCTAGCCATATTTTTGGGTCTTTGCCCCCACCCCTACTCTTTTGCAGCCTTTTATCCTAATAAATGTAAGGATATCCTGAAATTAATTACTGGATAGAGAGCCTTTACAAAGACAACGGGGAAAATTATAAAATTTGAAATTTATTTTTATAGCAAATTAAAAGCTTTTTAAGAAAATGGTTTATACAGGCACATAAAAGGTGTTCAGTACATTTCAACATGAATGCCACCTAATTGTTCGGACAATCATGTAACATTTCTATTTCACTAGGTTATGTGATTTTTCCGATAGAAAAGTATTAAACGAAGTTTCACCGTGGCCATGAAAGAAAATGAAACTCTTTCACTTAATCAGTCGATGTAATCAATTTTCAGATGTTTTTAAGGATTTTTTTGATTCTGTGGAATATTTGTGAACAAGTTATATTAACCATTTGAAATTCAGAAATCGCTTAAGTCACTACGGAGAGGATAGGTGTTTCAACAACCTTACAAGAGTACTAGACTTTCTATCATACGCGAATGAAAAAATGAATGAAAGTATTATTTTATAGATCTAATTTAGAAACGGCATCACAAAGATATATCCATCCTCCACTTTTCAGCAAGGTTTATACATATTTATGCACATCTTACACAAAAATATGCAGGAGTACATTGTCGAAAGATGAATCTGAACGCCTCCTAGCGCAGAGTCGGAAACGATATGGTCATGTGTTAATTTGTAGAAAGCACACGAAATAAAAGAATATACGTAAGTGAATAAAATGCACTTTATTAGTTGTAATAGGTACAATCCAGCCCTCATATTTTGAAGTTCCACAAATCGAATATCTCTATATATTGAATTCAGGAAACTTGGTTTTCATTTGAAAGAATGTTTTTCTCTAGCTAATAAGATGTTTATATATCCAACAAAAAAATTTAGCATAAAAATTTATGTGTACCTATTGCAGTCAGAAAGTCTCCAGGATCTGTTTATAAGAAGAATATAAAGTAATCTATTGAGGGAAGATAGATGATTTTGGACCACCAGAGCTTATTTTATACTTAGTTTTTAATATATTTAATGTATTGTTTGCTCGTTTTTTTGCTTTAGCTTGCACCTCTTCCAATTTATGAGGTCTAGTAGTGATTATAATTGCTTCCTAGGCTATTCCTCTAGTTCAAGATAATAGTCCTCTTGATTTAAACAGTCCAAAGTACTCAACGGTTCGTGGCCCAATCTGAGCAA
The DNA here is from genome assembly GCA_013235015.1 of Araneus ventricosus. NCBI lineage: Eukaryota > Metazoa > Arthropoda > Arachnida > Araneae > Araneidae > Araneus > Araneus ventricosus. The sequence continues at coordinate 406 of BGPR01013567.1, read as the reverse complement.
CTTTTAGACAGCAAAAATATCATTTAATCTTATGTTCAAACTAATAAAATTAGTATATTTAATTATATCCAAACAAGTTTTATCTCTGAGTATATAATATATTTTTATACTTACGTTAAAACAGCCTAAGCACTATTAGACCTTTGTTAAAATATTTAATCGATGATCGCCAAATGAAAACTTTTTTCTCTAATTGCAACGCCATGCTTTCTCTGAAAATGATTTGATAAACCACAATTATATCGTCACAAGAAAAGATAGGTTACTTATTTTATAGTTTCAAATATTTAATAAATTGCATTTATATATTGAAGAATTCTAATCAACGACGGTCAAATTCGGGAACTTCCTTAGGGAGTATAAGGTACGAAGATGAAGAGGGTAAAAACAATCACATTAATTTTCT
>BGPR01013566.1:24563-41393 GCA_013235015.1 Araneus ventricosus | reverse complement strand
ACATAAAAATTGTAGTGATTGGCATTCAATCTGATTACTTGCCAATGAGTCCAGATGGTCGTTTGGTGTGGGTCTCTATAGCTCAACGGGGGAGAACACACATTGGAGCGAAATGGGTGGTCGTCACCGTTTCCCCTTTTCCTTGAAACCGGAATAAGAAATGTGGGCAGTTGAGCCTTGGAATTGGAGAGAGAGAGCCGCTGGAAGGGGAGACCCCGAACATTGAACGACGCTGAGGTCGGAGGTATTGGAGAGTTTTCGGGGTTGTCAAGGGAGAGCTCTGAGGCTAGAGTGGAAATTTCTGGACTTAGAGCGCGACTGCGAACGTAGATTCAATTACATACGATAGCGCCAATTGGTCATCTGTACCCAGGTTCTATAGCAATCATTTTTGGAACTATCTTGTAAATATATTCATATTTAAGAATTAACAATAATTTATAAGGAACAGTCGGAAAGCTTCTTTCGGTGCAAATTGAGGAAAAGAACCTCGTTATCTTGGTGAAAAGATACTACAACGTGTGTTTAAAAATAACTACAATACAGATAAAAAACAATAACTAGAAATTCGTAATTTTTCTTTCTGCAAGTGATTGACATCACAGAGGAAATTAAATACAGACAAACTCCGGTACAAAGGACCCGGGATATAACGATCCCTCGGCTATTACGGACTTTTTAAATTGTCCCAACCGAACTCCTTTGCCCTAATGTATTCTGGAATGTTTGTAACGATCTTCAAAAGCAAATAATTCGGATACAGTGGACCAAAATGTCCACTTTTCATGTTTGGTTTCAGTTCTTTAACATAAAATCACAACTTATTTTCACACTTCAGAAGAATAAAGTAAGTACAATTAATTTTACTGTTTAATTTTTTAAGAACAAATATTAATTTTCATTTACTATAGCTCATTATTAATTGTAAATTAATGTAATTATATTTTTAACACAGAACTGCATTTAAAATTAATAGGAAATTTTGTGTGGTCAATATTTGAAAAATCAGGTATGGTGAACCCTCTGCCACCTGGGTACATCACAAATATGTTAATATGAGAAGCCGCCGGATAAGTAAGCGTGTTTTCATTCCTGATAGCGGGTACAGCAATAGGGTATTGAATCTTTCCTCCAGTAAAAGAACGTACTTCCTTCGTTATGGGTCGGGCCTTGGCCGGTGATGGCTATTAGGACTCCGGCCTCAGTACTCGAGCGGCTGTCATTCAGTTTTACCCGTGTGCTTCGGCAGGTGCTGTGAAGTTATAGCATATTAAAATCCTGAAAGATCGTATAGTGGAATTTAAATTTAACTTAATTTTCTTTTTTGATAAACTGTAAAAATTTATTAATTATTATAGCATTTTATATTACATCGGTATTTTCTCAAGTTACTTACAAACTATCAAGTTATTCACTTCACAATAACACCAAGCTATGATATATGTATATATATATATATATATATATTTTTTACCAGGCTAGTTCCTTACTCAATTTCTCTAGGCACAAATAAACGCACACATTCAGACTAACTGAGCTATTATAATTTATATTTATTAGTATGCCTTGATTAACACAATTAACACAATCAATGGAAGTTGTAGTCGATCGACTTCCTTACTCACAAATCTAATGATTAAACACGTTTGATTCACTTAGATATAACAAACACAGTTACATGGAAAAACAAAAAGTATGCATTGACTATGATACGGCTACATGAGATAAACCTAAAAAAACTGATTCACTAGAAATAGTCCTATTGCCTTACAGCGGCCAGAGTTCCACTTATTTTTTCTTTACACGTTTTAATCAAATCTTGTAAATGAACATGCTTCAGCAAGAGTTCGGCGTACTTTTTTATCCTCTCAAAATTGACAAAAAGTTCAAATCTACACTTCGCTATCTTTAAAACCTTCAGCTTCTAATGTTCATTGGTAACAAGAAGAAATAATTAAAAGTTCAAAAAAAGTACTTATCACTGAGGCTCTGAAGCAGCCTCTAAGGTAGCACCTTCTGGCAGGGGAAATCATCTCATCGACACCTTGAATGCATGGACCCACTATGGCACCGTCATCTCCCGAAAAAATCATCTTCGCAGGGGACCTTCAACTCCCGGCCTCTCCAAGAGTCCGTTCACCTCCTTCGATGATGTCCAGCACCCGAAAAGCCCCCGTCTGTCCTCCTCCTTCAACCAAAAAGGCCCGCTTCCCTACGTCACAGGCAGTTACGTCACTCCCCTTTCGAATGTTCTCCAAAGTTCAGGACAGGACCAGATATTTCATCACCCCACAGTAAAATTTCGTCATCCATCGGTATTTTCTCAAGTTACGATGAACAAAGCTACAAAGTCCAAAAAGAACTACATAAAAAATTTGATTCACTATATTATAGTCGGCTTAATGCCTAACAACACTATCTACGAAAACTGCATTTAAGATAGTGTACTGTTTGAGCTTGAAGAACGAAGGGTTCCTTTATGTGAAAAAGATGAATTTTTACTTCTCTTGATAATTTGATTCTGTACTAATAACGAAAGTAGAGTCACAACTGCTTGTTATTATAGAATCCTTCATTTTTCATATACATACTATAGATTATCTGCAAAGTAATTGTTATTGATTTGTTTGATTGTAATAGTTTGAGTAATTTTTATTTGACATTAAGTGACGCTATAAAACTGCATGTAGAGGAATAGTACATAAAACTTTATTTCTAAGCTTAAGCATCGTTTCTCACATCAATAAAAGTATTATACGACTTAACTTTAAAGTTTGTATCATGATTTTAGAATCAACCTGTAGAATCGTGACCCCAATTAAAATTGCCTCACATTTATCGTTAAAGTTTCCGCCAGATTTTTAAAGTTATAGTATGCAAAAAAATAATCTAAGAGATCCAGATTTACACGTTGGATAGAAGATGTTCCACTTCAAGATTGGACTGCTGAGACCATGCCAAAAGCCCTCATTCCACCTGGATTTCACGTTTCGGAATTCCTGCACAAATTACAACAGATAAAGGAATACAATTTGAAAGTCAACTTTTCCAATCTCTATCAAACTATCTTGGTTTCAAAACAAATTCAACGACAGCATATCACCCCCAAGCAAATGGTCTTATTGAAGGACAGCATCGTCCAATCAAAGCTTCACCGCTATGTTGTATAAATTATGTATCCTGGGTAAATGATTTACCACTTGTTTTACTTGGACTGCGTTCTGTCATTCGGGAAGATGTAGGATGCCCATCAGCAGAATTGGTGTATGCAACGCCTTTGAATCTACCCGGTGAATTTTTCACTTCATGTATGGAAATCAAACATTCGGAATTCAGCCGTTTGCTTCAAGATACAGTTGGTGAACTTAAACCAGTCCAAACATCCACACACGGTAAGAAAACAATATCATCAAAATATTTCGTCAAAATTTATCAAATATTGATGCCACATTAATCAATTCATTTATCAATAACTGTTAAATTGCTAAATATCTTTTTTATATATATACAAGATGGTTAAAATTAAATACAAGGTGTTTGGAATCCTATTACTGAAAAACTGTTTGGCTGATGAAACGAAAATTGGCGGACTTGCATTTCAGATCAACAAAATTCGATTGCGATAAGAAAATAATTAACTCCGAAAGTGGCCGCGAGTAGAAAAGCTGGTGCTGTGTAGACATTTATGTAAGCAGACGACTGCAGAACACCACTCCATACCCCTGCACCTGGAATCAGACTGGCTGATTCTTTAAGCAGTTGGATAGGTATGGAGCGTCTTTTTATTTTAAAAAAACATTGCATATCTGGCAAAAAAGCCGGAAAAATGAGAGGAAAAATATTAATTAAAAAAAGTACAAATAACAGAAATGAAAACTTAAAGGCCTACTTAGACACATTTGATCGCTACAAAATCCTATATACAAGCATATAACAAAACAGATGGAAAGGCATGGAAATAAATTTCAAGATGCATATGAACAGTGTTTTATTTTGCTTGAGAAAAGTTCATAAAAACGTTTTGAAGAGGGGGAAAATACATTCTTGTTTCGCAGGAAGCACTAAAAGTATAATTTCGAGAGTCCAAGGGTAAAGAACTGAAGTACGCTTTCCGTTAGATTTGGATGACCTGATGTGATGAGGGGAGAGTAGATGTTCTCGTTATTGTTGTCGCAGAGAAAGTGAATTCTTAAAACGTCGGGGACAAGAAGAGATGGCAATTTTGATGCATAAATTTTATCATACTGTGAATTTTCTGCCTTGAGAGTGTATTAGAAGCGACCCTTTTTAACCATTTTTTGCAAGAGGTTTATCTTAATCTACCTCATCCAGTGGCGTAGAACAATCTTGTACCTATTTCTCCGCAGATGCAGAAGCTATTGTTGATGAATCCCAACCTGTGGAGAAAGGCTGGTAAAGATCCATATTCTGAGAAGAAAATTGTATCTTCCCTAATACAGATGGAAGATCGCAGGCTCACTCATGGTAAAATTGCATAGAGGTAGCGACCGGTACCACCTTGATCCAATACATTCTGCCACTCCTGCAGATATTCATTTCGCTAGGAAGTTTCGATGAAAGATTTGGGAAGTTAGATAGAGAAGTAGGTTGTCCGTGCTCTGCTACATATTTGGCCAGTTGGTCATCTTTCTTGTTTCCTTTATTGCCAGAATGCGTTTTGATCCATATTATATTCATGTCTGGATATGATGATAGGGTCTGGAATGTTTTTCTGGCTGTGTGATTGGTCACATGTAGGCAAGGAGACCTTCGATTGCAGACGAATAAAGCTTTACTGATATTTATTTACGGGTAAGGATTGAACTTTTCCCCATGAACGACTGTTTTTTCTCTTTGCTTTATTCCTGTGTGAGTGCGGCGTTGTGGCTGCATCCTAACATTGAGTTTCTGGACACTGCTTCTTATATGAAACTTGCCGGCCGTACGTCGAGGCATCTGTAACTCGAAAAGAATTCTGAAATTGACTGCAATTTCAATTTTGGAAATACTTAATGTTAATTAGGAAAATACAGTTTTTGATTTGAAATTGGTTATGCAAAGTTAATTAACTCTAAAATTAATTCTTTCGGCACAGTTCTTTCCAGTTTACAGGTAATAGTTACGTTTTAAACTTCAGATGTTTAAATAATGTATAAGTTTTTAATTAAAGTGAATTTTGTATTTTATTTACTTATTTTATTCGCAGGATACCCTCGAAAACTGGAATAAAATATTTTACATCACCTCTGCAATTTACATCGCAAGTGGAGTGTTTTTTGTTATTTTCGGCTCGGCTGAACTACAGTCATGGGACGCAGGCAAAACAGATATCGTTACGGATTCCAAAATAGAAAATAATCCTTCCTCAGAAGAATTTCAAGAAAGGCAATGAAAAAATCCTCTTTCTGAAAAGTTCTCAACCCGTGATACGCGTACACCTGGAGGTACGCGAAAGTAATGCTGGCGACTGCAGAATGGACAAAACATGAGGGATTATAGAAAGAAAAGAATTATAGAACTCTGTTTCCACAAATTCGGGTAAAAAGTGAAAGTTATGCAAGTCCGAAAGCCTAGAGAACTCAGTGTTAACACTCCAAGAGCGCTTTGCATTATAGGGCGGTAACGAACTAAAGTGAAAAATGAATTTTATTGCAATGATAGCTATTGCTGCTCTTTATAATTTTTACCATTATTCCGGTCATGTTTTTGCCAGCACTTTGTTTGAAATCTTTTAAAAGTTGCATAGAAATAAATAAACAATTATGTTTATAATGTCGAATTGTTATGCTTACACTATCGAATTTATTATATGAGTTATGTTTATAATACTGAGTTCAAAAAAAGGCGCAGTTCGGGTCCTTGCTGTAGATTTTTCGTGAAAACGTCGGGATAAAATAATAAAACAAGTGTTTCGTATTAATATGTAATTTAATTATCAATCTCTTTAATACAATATTTACACAGAGTAGTGCAATGGTTAAAGAACAGATAATTCACAATCTACCACAGACCTTTGCTACATGCGATAAACTTGTGATCTATCTTTTCTGAACCATTATACTACTCTGTGTAAATATTGTATTAAAGAGATTGATAATTAATTACATATTAATACGAAATAATTGTTTTACGATTTTATCCCGACATTTTCACGTCACTTTCTTATGTTTTATTTAGAGTAGCTTTTGATGGCGCAATCGGTTGATAGTCTATAGAACTACATTTCGCGTATGCGCAGTAAAACATTATTTACTACAAATGCTCTTATTTCCCGTAATATTCAAATTTTTGAATTCAATTTTAATACAATGTTTCTTTTACGTATTGTCAAGTATTCTGTAAGTTTCGTACAATTCGAAAGAAAACTCTACATGTTATAATAAAAAAAAACGTGCAGAGTTTGTAACTTTCAATTTAATACCGATTTTTACTTGTATTCTGATAAATATTTAAATTGTCTCACTTTGGGTCCTAGTAATACTCCTCAAGCTCTTTAAAATGACAGTAGAATCAATCTCCTAGCTAAACGCGTTTCCACGCTACACTTATTTATAACCTTACATAAAGCTAATTCATAACAATCACGCGCATGCGCCTACACTGGTACGATGACGTCACAGGCAAAAAATACTGTGCGAAAAACTCTTACAGATATGATCTATCCCTTGGGGGTCATCCATTCTTTTCGCATTATTAGTCTCGTAGTTATTAGCGAATCAAATCAGACGGTATTTTGTCACGCAAGAAAGTTCGACCGACTATCACTGTAATGAGAGGAAAGACGTTTTCACGTCTAAAATAAATACTTTTTTTTCAACTATATACATTAAATTTTCAACTATATGGAAATTTTTTCTAGTTACTAAACGAACTAAATTGTTGGTGGTACCCACCGGTGGCTCGCACCTGCGTGAACGTGCTAAATCAATAAAATGTTTATGGGGCATAATAACATTATTTTGTAAAAACAATATTAAGCAAGATATAATGAAAAAAGACTATAAAAAATCTGAGATTATACAAAAAAAAACTTTTTTGTTAGTTTATATTGTCTTCCATTGTCCTTGCATTCGAAATATTAATTACATTTGTTGCGCCTACTGTATTTCATGAATTCATATGACCTTTTCCATATTTTCACACACAAACCACAAGTTCCTCGTCTCAATGTTGCTTGCTGTTCACTTGCCTCTTCAGATTGTGCAATGCCTTTCAGACAGTTTTGACCCCGAATCTGAGAACAAAGTATGAAAAATCACGTTTGTCATAAAATTTTCGCAGGCGCGCTCGCTGGAAGGTTAATAACATACCATTAAAGGAGAGGTTTCCTACCTGTGGTACGTGTACCTTTGGGGGCGGACAGTAAGCTAACATAATCTTGGTTATTGCGAAAAACACAAGACATACAGGATTTAAAATGGAAAATAAAGTTATAGAATTTTATTTCACCCAATTCGAGTGAAATGTGTAAGCCTAACTGGGTAGCAGTGAAAGAAGAGTGTCAAGAACTCTATGTAAAAGCAATAATAAGTTTATGAGTTTTCATGAATACAGAACTTTTGTAAAGAACATACTCGTATTATGTGCATATTAATAACAAATGTCACAATAATCCTAATGCAACTCCATACATAAAATTACATTCGTCGGCATTTAAACTCATTTTATAAAACTGAGACAAGCTCAAGGATCGCATTTAAATTGTCTTCCATTTGAAGAGTTGTTTATCACTATGAGTAATTATTAGCTTTAATCATAAGGTAATTCCATGCTGTTTTCATTTGTTTTGGCGTGAAACTAATACTATTATAAAAAATGGAATGGTATGTAAAATAAAAAATGCATCCCACAAGTGATATTAAGTTAATTCGAGAAGTTTGACTCTGTAACTAACCTCAGCCTTTCACATTATTAATAGAAAAAAAAATCTTCTTTGCGCAGAAGGATTGTTGGAGGGGCGGGGTGAATATGACAGTAGGAATACTCAAAAATAAAAAGACTAATCAAGGGGTAAGGATGGAAAAAAAGTCTAGAAAACAATGTTTTAGCTAAAAGTTCACCCTAAATAATTAACTTATTTTTACCAGACTTTACTAGGGGAAATGATAATAAGAGAGACAGAGTAGGTTGGTTATTAAGATTGATTGAATCGCGGTATGAAGGAATATAAATGTTATAGTAATCCCTTAATATCTGCGATCAACAATCTATCGATATAAATGATATAAAAGATGAAAATCATGGCAGAAATCAAAGTTAAAATTTGATGAAATAATTTCAAGAAATCTGTAAAACATACAAATTTAGACTATTATAATTTTTAAGATGACATAATTCATTTCATGTTTATTTAAATATAAAAGCATTTAACTAATCATTATTATAAAAAAAATTTTGTTTGACCTACTTAACATGGCAAGCTGTCATAGCTATTGGCCGAAAGAACAAAAGAGAACCGCTGGGCAAGCTGTCACAACTATTGGCCGAAAAGAACAAAAGAGAACCGCTGTTAAAAAAAATTGTGCATTGCAACATATTGCGCTATGGAACTCTTTTTGGCCGTCCGGTAAAATGTTAAAATTGTTGCGTACCTCAGACGTAAAGATATGAACATTTTGTTTCTAAATAAGCTTAACTAATGTCTTTTGGGTACATGTTCTTTGTGAGTTGAAAGGGCATCTGTGGGAATTTTAAGAGGGTAACGGCGACAACTATAGTAAAAAAGTGGTGTCTAGGTATAGGAAAGTGTCTATGCGTAATATGTTGAGACAGAATACAGTTCCACCTAGAGGCAAAATTCGAAGTTGACACTTCCATCTCGAAAGTGATATGAGATGCGGGAAAAATATCAGCACCAAAGTTTTAGAACATTCTCGATTTTGTACGAAAGATGCCTCGCATATATTAATGCTACGATTAGCAGTGGTGCGCAAATCGTAGGTCGAGACCCCTCTGGGGATCGCCAAATATTTTACACAAAGTGAGGGGACCGGAAATGAGAAAAGTTTGCGCACCACTGGATTAGAATCTATAAAACGTGCATTTGCTTGGTCGTGATTTCCGAAAATATGACGTCATGAATAGTCAGAAAAAGCTGCGAGCGGAAAATCCTGAATACATTTGGTGCTCTCCCCTACTGAGAAACACCACTGCAGGAACTACTGTGTGTGTATTTATAGAAAAGTCACTCGTGTTCCAGGAAAATCATAAATCACTTATAGATCCAGCCAACGTTCCATGCAAAAATGATAGAAACAGATGAGACATTGTTTACACGCAGAAGAATTCTACCATCGAAGTTAGCTCCTGATTTAAACGACAATGAACATTCATGATTCATCTGAATCTCCATAAAATTCCTTAGATTTCTTGGTTATAATTTCTGTGTGTATATCTTTCATTTCTTTAGTTCCCACTTTTTGTTCCTCTTTGAGTGTCTGTATATGCTCGATTTCAAGATTTTCATCGCAAATTTCTTCGAAGGTGATAATCAGTAATTTTCAAATAATTTCCGAATCTACATCTTTAAAGCGAAGGGTAATTTCAGTTGTAACAACATCAGCAATAACTTTGTTAGCCGATTTATTGTAATAAACCACAAAAAAGATTTTCAAATTTCTTGAGTTGTACTGTTTATATCTGAAATAGCATAAATCATCTTTAAGATCAAGATATCATTTTTATATCATTTGAAAGAATGTAACAAGACATAACTGTACAGAATAAATAAGGATAATTTCGTTTAGTCAGAAACATAGTACTGTTTTGATTTATTTTCTTATTATGCAGAATACTTTCTGACTTGTTCTTATAAAATCTTTTCTTTTGTTATTTTTCTTTCATATCTCTCAATTCGCGTCGTCATTATACTAAAATTGTCATGTTGTTTTCGCTCAATAAAAGTAGTTTTCTTTTATTTGCAGGATATATCTCGTGTGTTGTATTGCATTACATGTCATCAAATTTTTATGCAATTGCCAAAAGACTCGTTAAACAGACAATCTCTTCCATTTCACCTTCAGTTTTTATTATCTCTTATATTAAATATGCATGAAACAAATATTTGTCGTTCTCGATATTTGGATGAATTTCAGTGTTTTAAACCTCCCTGTTTCCAAAGAAAAAAACATTTTAAAAATGAAAACACATTTTAAATCTCTCCGTGAGGATGCGAACACAATACTTCAAAGTGAAGACGGTTAGATAAATGAAATTTGGCGTGTGGTTTTAAGACCCAGATTATAGACGAGAGGAAATTAAAATCCCAACTGCTGAGTTCCCAGGCATAGGTACCAGCCCATATGCAAAAGAATAATCGACTGGTACACTATCTGTACCCGCCGAAATGAAAAAAAAAATAATTAAAGGAGATTTAGATTTAGTTCGAAACATAGCTAATGAAAAAGATAATGATAACGATAATGGTTTAGAATTGATGATGATAATGTTAATAACTGATGATGATAATGTTAATAACTGATGATGAACAAATGCTAATAACTGATGATGAACAAATGCTAATAACTGATGATGAACAAATGCTAATAACTGATAAACGGATAAACTAATGTTTATAGTCGATGATCGTAGTCATAATGAACAGTTTATAACTGATGATGATAATGATAATGTTTTAGAACTGTCTTTATATTATTTTTAGACGTCTACTCTTAATTATAGCGACGATAACGTGTACACAGAGAATGTATCAAGTATCGCCGCAACGGGTATGTGTATAAATATTGTTGTAAAATAAAAATTTATTAGTGTAAAAGATATATTTATTAAAATTACAGAAAAAAATTGTAGGGAAATAAAATTGGCGTCATTTATAAGCTAATTGCTTAAATTTTAAAGTGTTTCAAGAATGGCTTTTGAGCAATAATGTGCTCCGAGGTAATTGAGAAAAAAATTTTAAATTTTAATTAAACATCTTATGAAAATTTTGAAAATTCCTTTCTTACAGAGCACCTACTACCCAAAAGGTAACTACGTGCCATACTTAATAAATATAGGTCCAACGACCTCCTGTTGAATGTTTTGAACAATTATTGCATCATCGCAATTTACTAATAGTATCCAGCCTGTAAAACATTACCACCATATCAACCGCATATCATAATTTTAAACTTTCTAAAGCACGGAGAAAAATAAATATTTTAATTAAATTCCACATGCTTTGTTTAGCTTTTTCTCTTTAATTTATTTGGGGGGTCACAGAGGGCTAGTGGCAAGGTTTCAGCTTCGGGGCCGTACCCGAAACCCGATTCCACTGAATATCGGCAGTGAATTAGATCTATTGAACGTTAAATCATACGTAGAGACCAAACACCCTCCCGTTGGAGTGGTGCGGAAGTTTGGAGAGGGGGAAAACCAGGTTATGTGTCGTTCTCGTCATCTGACTGGGCTCGCAATTACGGGTCTCGTCCCAAAATAGCCCTCCTGTTGCTTTAAAACGGGAATTTAATATTTAATATAACTAAAACTTTAATTTTTATGAGTATTTATCGAACCAAAAGTGTGACAGAGGTGTCTATGAGCTAGGGTCGTTCGAAAGATGAGGCTTCCATCATGGTAACATCACGATTGCACCTCTCATCAAACTAGTTGTTGGGAACTTTTTTTATCAAATAAAGTACTCAATAAAAGACTTCTTCAACTAAAAAAATGCATTGCGTCAATCATTTTTATCTTTATGGGCAGTTAGTTACATTATGAGTGATTTGATGGACAGAAGATATAACTCTTTTCCACCTACAAAAAATATAATATCTGCTACGTGTTTCGCTTATCATTCAGAAGGTCAGATTTTTATTGCCATTACAAAGTGAAGCGAGTGTTTTTTAATTATGCAACATATTGCAGATGTTTGTGTACACTGTTTGTGGGAAAATAGAAGAACATTTACATGAATTTCACAACTATGCATAGTTATCTTACTATACTTGCTAACCAGTTTTGCTGAAAAATATGACTCTTAATAGTGACTCGGATTTATTTTGTTTACGCACATTCTCCGTTTAAGAGTAATGCATGTTTTTTCCCCACCAAATTAGTTGTAATTTCATACTTGTTATTTTTGCAGAGCTTTCTATAGTATATATGGTATAACTAGTATATATGGTATATAAAGAGATAGTTTTGTAAACATCAAAAAATATATGTTATGTTTAATTTTACATTTTGCATTTGTTTACCATTGTGTGTTGCTACTTGTACCGAAGAAAAAAGTTACATACATTTTAAATTTTTACATTTATTTTATGCTCATCGCCATTTAAATCCAAGGAAAATATTGCATGAATTTTTATTTATTGTCTTCATTTCCATATCAACTGCCTTCTCTACCCAGTAAAAATATCATAAGGACGTTAAAGACTTCAAAGTCGGAGAAAAAGAGCAAAAAACAAGTCTACATGCTTTTTGCATCATATTTCAGAAATCATTCGAAGAAGAAGAAATGACACAATGCACAAAAAGTCATAATCGGGTTCATACATTGTGAGAATTTGAAAATTAAAGTCTTTTTACTTTAATTGTGCTTAAAGAAATTGTTGGTTTAATTTGGGAAACCAATTTCCTTAATTTTACCGATGCAGACTTTTTATGCAATTATTTTTCTACTTTAAGGCGTATTTCTTAAAAAGTTAATTACATTGTTTTAAAAACATGTAAACTACAAAAAAATCTACTACATTTTTTTCATTAAAATTACTGCATATTAAACTGCACATTAAAAAATTGTTCAGGTGATCTAAATTCAACAACCTTCCCTTATTCCAAATGTGACTATACATCCCACTTTTAGGTAGAGTCCCGCTGTCCCATGTATCAACCTACGGTAACAAATTCAAAAAAAGGCGCGAAAAATAAAGAAAAACTGACGGCAATGTCGGGTGACAGGGCATACGCTACATGGGTCACACATATTCAAGTCGGTCAGAAAGCCGCTTCTCAGACTTTTCTATCTACATTACAACGCAAGGACAGAATGAAACACAGGGAAAGTTTTTCAGCGAAAGTCGTTGGATGGGTTGATTCAACCACTTTCCACCATCTTTTGAATCATGCAGAACTTTGAATACTTACTGAATATATACTGTCTGTACGGCACTTTTCTCGTATGAATAAATTGTGGCAGAGCGAAAAAAAGCAGTTGCAATTCTTAAAGAAACGTTAATTATCAAAGAAAATTTTAAGAAATATTGCCAAAATTTCATTCTTATTTCAAATCAACACCAAATACTCTGAAGCAAAAAATTTGTTCCTCAGAAAACACATATTTATTTTCAGAGTATTCATTCGTGTTCTTTTCATTAATAATAAAACTGAAGAAATGTGCGTTTTCTTGAAAGCACATACCCTACAAAAAATTAGTAGATTTTCCGTTTTGAAGGGAAAAAAAAATAAGACTGACGCATTATTTGTCATATTACCAAACAGGCAGCAGATACCAGACATTTTTATTCCTTATGCTTTATCAAAGGAATAATTTTTTAGAGAACTCCTTTATCTCGACTAGGCAATATAATAAAACATTTTTCACACACCTGTTGAAAAGGCAGCAGAACTTTCTTTCGTCTGCTGCCTTCAGCAAATTCTTCTTTCCAAGAGCGAAAAATATCAAGCTCTCATTGTTAAAATGTTGTGATCAGATAAAAAAAACCACATTTAACATTTTTTTTATTTAAAACTAATTTCACCGATGAGTATTGCAGACTCTTTATAAACATTGTGTCAATCATCATCGGCTTATTCTAGACTGGATTACGACAACAGAGGCTGTTTTTTGTTTTTTATTTCGTCTCATCTGCCTTTAGAAATCGAATATTTTTCCAAGCTAAGAATGGTATTTGCAATCACAGTTCCTGCAAAGTATGAGATGAAAGTAAAGTATATTTTTTAATAATTATGTTTTCGTAAATGAATAGTTGATTGTACGTGTGATTAAAAAAATCTGTCATGATACAGGATGCACTAAATACGTATACAACACTTTGAATAACTATTACATGACGGATTCCGCAAATACCAAGTTTTAAAGTTGATTTGTAGAGATGTAGAACTTTGTTAATTATTGAAAGTGATGAAACTAAGCACGCACTGTTTATAAGTATTGCTAACGTCTTTAAGTATATATCATTTTGGTATCGCTATATTCTTCGATTGTTTCTGGTCTTGTTTGACGTGTACCCACAAAAGGAAATCAATTGGATTGAGATCCGTTAGGTGTACGTGAGAGGAGGTGGACTTAGTGTGCATCTTTAACACAGAATTCATTCAAACTATACATTCAATTAATTTCATAATCAAATAAAATAATACATTAATTCGATTAGTAGTTAATATATTAATTGATATAAGTTCATTATAATGGTAAATTTAGTAGTTTGGTTGATGTATCCATAAAATATATTGCATTAATTTTGGTTGATGTATCCCTATAAAATATATTCTTAATTTGAGGTTGATGTATCCTATAAATATATTCATTAATTTAGTTGATGATCTATAAAATATATTCATTAATTGAGTTGATGTATTTTGTTAATTGTTTATGTAATTGTTATTTAGAGCTTTTGAGAGTTTTGGATCACCCTATATATGAAGCATAAATCTGAATGTGATTTTATCTAAGTTCTTACGCACTTTTAAAAAGCAGTTGCCTAGTTTTATTACTCACGTGTTTTAATTTTCTGACATTTGGTAAAAGCTTTTGAACGTACATGATTAATGTTTCTATAAATTTTAAATCATAATTTGTTTTCTATTTCAGTATAACGTTCTCAATTTCAAATATTAACACGTTAACTGCTACGACTCCGTCGAGATTCAAACCAGCCATCTAATTAGATGACACCTTTTGCTGTATCTCTTAACTATAGTATAGGAGGGGTAATCTGATTAGATGGTAAGAGTATGAATCTATTTGATCGCTGTATGAATCGCATTCAATTCGCTGGCGATAACAATTTAATTACTGTACGGATTGAATATCTAAAAGACAAAATAAAGCAATAATAAAGCAATTTAGTCGGTGCGCGCAAGTGCTGCATCATCCAGGAAAAATCGCGACGTAAAAGGTATAAATACGATTAAGGAAGTTTTAATGTGAAAGAGTTAAAATACAAAAATACGCGTCATCCACCAGATTCTTATTCGTCATCATTGTTTGTTTGTTATTGGTTTTTGTATTTTACCTTTTCCTTACAAATCCTCTTCAATACATATTCAACTCTTCCTACATGGAATCAGTAATAATGCAACTCCTCAGATCATTTGAGTTGGCTATATTTCCCTTTTAGAAAAAATATCATGTATAAATGTGTCACCAAAGTTATACGCTTTTTTGCGAATTCTTAAAATTGTATTTTATGCTGTCAGTAATATAAATTATTTTAAATGCAGTCTTCTTTATGACACATTTTTGAGATTTCTTCTTGATCAAGGAAGTTGCAAATTCATTTCTAGTTTGTCATGAGAGCATGTTTTTGTGAACAGCATGGGAAATTATAATTATCTTCTGTTCAGTTGTAAATATAATTTGTAGCTGTTCAAGAAAATACTATGAATGTGATAAAGGTTCCAACTTATTTAGCCTTCAGAGGGCGCGCGTTTTGTATTTTGCATCGTATTACATATTTATATCGTGCTTTTATAAATTTAAGTGCAATTTTTATTTATAAAATCTTTGTTTACTATTAAGCTAATAAATGCAGATAACATAAATAAAAGCTGGATTCATTTTTGTAAAACAACACGATATATTTATGTAATATGATGCTCGATATGTCGTAAAATTTGTGCAGGCGCAACGCTGGAAGTTTGAAATATTTCTATCTGCGTCACCAGATTTTACGACATTTTTGCCTTCTCCACCATAATTTTTTTTATTAAAATGCCGTACCCAAATTACATTATAACTAAAATAGTCTTTCTTAAATCTTTTTTTATTACTTACGTGCCATAAGCAGTTATTCTAGTGAATGAAAAAGGTTTTAATCAGCAATTATTTCGTCTAGAACGGAAAACAATAACCGAAAAAATTCACCTTTAAAGTCCAAAAATGGAATTCTCAGAAATTGTTCTGTTTGATATGCATGTTAATAAAATTCCTTTGTTTTAGAACCCAGAAGATGTTACATACCGAGCATTCATTTGTTGCATTCTTGGGATTCTTCGGACTCATCAATGTGTAGCCTTGCAGAGTGAACCTAAGTGTCGCTATGTTTGCCATGGTAAATAACACCGAAGAAAAGCAAAAGTTTTTAACAGCTCTGGAGATGAATGTCCATATTTTATGGGAGACGATGACAATTCAACTATGGATCAAGCAGTTCATTAGTAAGCTTGGTTTCAACAAACATTTCATCATTTGATATTTTTTTAAAGCTACGTTTTCATTTTTCAAATCAAGATTGTGTTTTAGCTGTGATTAAAGAAAAAAAAAAAAAAAAACTGAGGACGTTTTGTATTATGACCTACCAGATTGTCTAATAAATTAGGTTTAAGCTCCTTCATTTTCCTTCTCAGTTTTGCGGTGCCTTGTGTTGAGAGATCTGACGGCTCGATTCGAGATATAATAGTCCAGTCAACGAGAAAAATCGACGAATAGAAAAAATGTTAATTTTGAAATTTGCGCAAGTTGTTGGGGTAGTGTCTTAAACACATACTAAGTCTGCCTGTAGGGGGTTGCGCAGGGGTACAGGGGTTAAAGGGCATTTCAGTTTTTCTTAAATATCTCGAAAACTATGGGATCTATAAAAAAAACGCTCAATTACAAAATTAAACTAAATACAATTTCCAACAAAAAGTCCTACTTTGTTCCAA